>JANHZU010001644.1:52870-64194 GCA_032468055.1 Acrochordus granulatus
TTGGCAGTGCCAGGTCTTAAGGCCCTTTCGGAGAGCCATAAGGGAAGGGGCAGAGCTCACCTCTGGGGGCACGGTGTCCACAGGGCAGGAACCACAGCAGAGAAGGCTCTTCTCCTTGACCGTCAGCCTTGGCTGACAGGATCTGGAGGAAGTCTCTTCTGCCGATTCTGGTGGGACGGGAACTCCTTACACCTCTTGGCTATTACTTCTATTTCTTTTTTATATTTATTTTAACTGTTCTAATTGTTTTATTATTGTTTGCTGTTCAAAGTCACAGGCTTGAGACGGCTATACAAATCAAATACATAAAAGATAAAGAATCAGATATAAATGAATAAGCAGAGGATTTACAAATGTTATAGATATTATAATTTTCAATGGCCACAATTGATTGAGAATAACTGCATTGTTTTAAAAGTCTAAAATTGTTATTAAGCTCTGAACAAAGAATATCAGGAAGGGTGGTCTATACAGTATAAATCACAAAGATTTTAAGTGTAAAGCACTGGAGATTTATCAAGTGCAGTATTATTTATACTACTAAAATCCCTTTTGATTTAGAAATCCTGTAAAACTAAAATATAGAATTTATGAATAAAGAAACCCACATTTTACAGGGGTTTTTTTTTTGGAAATATCTCTCAGGCCAGGTCAGATTCCAGAGATGATCATCAGTCTGACGGGATTCAGCTGGAAGAGTTGCCTAGCAACCAGAAGAAGCAGCTTTTGGTGGCCTCAGAAGACGAGGAGGCAGAGCTAACACCTCTCCCCAACGCAAGGGCTCGCTGCAATGGAGGAGGGCTGAACAAAATGCTCAGCACGATTACTGGCTAAAACGAACCCTGTCCCACCAAAGAAACAAATCTGGATCGTGTCACCCTTACATAAGGGGAGCCACGCACCTCACAGATAACGCTGATAACAATGTCATGGCCTGCGCCCAACCCTTCAGAGCCCCCTTCCTTGCTCATAGCAATACATGTCCATGGCTCCTGCCTCACATAAACAATTCCTGAGCGGTCTTTGCTACCTGCCATGCTTCTGCCTAGAACTCAGCACCTTGGGTAGGGCAGTCGGGAGACCTACTCAGCCATCAAATTATAATCCCACTTCTCCCACTGGACTGCTGAGTACCTCACCACACCGACCTGCACTTCCCCTTCACAGCTCTCACCTGAGAAGGCGGGTTACTCCACTCACCAAACCCTCCCGCTAATATCAGTCCTAATCAATCTTCTCGCAGAATCCATTTACTTTCTTGACCAGTTTATAGTCACTGCAGACATGTTCGTTTTACTGTCCTCCAGCTTTGTAACAAAGCAGAGTCAAAATGGCTCCCAGCCTCACGGCGGTGAAAAAGTTGCTACAACTACAGGACCCTGGGATGCTTATCTATCCACTCTGGTCCTCTGCCTGCTGCAGCAGATTTTTATCTCTTGATGGTCTCAGCCAGCTGCTAGCTCTTTGCCATGTTCCCACCGGTCTCCTTCTGTAGTGCAGAGCTTTGTGGTTGCAGTTTCCTATTATATGGGCATCAACACTGCATTTCTTGTGCTCCAGACTCCACCAAACCTCTAGATGCAGCAGCCATCTTAACGGTCTAACAATCCTCTGATCATACCACTTGTGCTACCACCAGTGCTGTTGCCTGCAAACTAGTCTCCACTGTTACCAAGCCCAGTCTCCCTGGGCTGTATCTTCAGAGTCAAGTCAAGGAGTTGGACTCTGCCTCTGCACACTGATTCAGGCCACCAGACAGCCCAGCACAAGGTATCAGTCACCCAGGCCAGATAGCATCCCTGTCCCATTCAGCCCCCTCATAAAATATACTCCAAAATCTCCGTCACAATTTGACCAGAAATAACCAGCCTCCAACCATCTACAATGTAAAAAAAAAATGACCTGTGGCGTGAGCAACTGAAGATAGACCCATCGCAAAAAGGTGGCCTCTGCGCCTCAGTTTCCCATTGTATTGGGACTGGAGTGGCTACAGATTCATGACTCACATTATGAGGTCCACAGGACCTTCGCGCTTTTGTTTCTTCCCGCTCTCGGTGTTAATACAACACCTGAAACCCTTGCAGCAGAAGGAAGGAACCATTCCCAGGTCCTTGCAGGTATGAAGAATTTGCAGATGTGTTTGACAAGAAGGAAGCAGACCAACTGCCTCCACACTGATCGTACGACTACCCTATTGACATGGTGACTGACGCCAAGATTCCAGTAGCCCAAATTTACCCACTTTCAGAGCCAGAGTTAGCAGGATTGTGGGACTTGACTGACAAAAATCTGAAGCGGAGTTCATAAGGCCTTCTTCCTCACCTGCAGCTGTTCCTGTTTTGTCAAGATAAAATCAGGGGAGCTCAGGCTACGTAATGCCTGCTGGCCGCTAAACCAGATCATCATCAGAAATTGTTATCTCCTGCCTGTTATTTTGAAGCTTTTAGAGAGGTTATGTGGTACCAAACCTTTTATGAAACTCAGTTTCCATGGAGTGGTGACAAGTGGAAGACTGCCTTTTATTACCTGCTATGATCTCTTTGAGTACACAGTCATGCTTTTTGGACTAACATGCCTGGTGTCCTCCAGCATCTTATAAATGATATTTTTCAAGATCTTCTTGAGCAATATGTTATGATTTACCTGAATGACATCCTCATCTTCTCTTCATCTCTCTCTCACCATGAGAAACATATCATTGCAATACCTCAGGGAATGTAATCTTTTCACCAAAACTTGAAAAATGAGAATTTGAAGACTGTTGATTTTGTGGGTCACCACATTTCTTCAGCTGGTGTTCCCATGGACCCTGATAAAAGCACTTCTGACTTGGCAACCACCAAGCACTACTAAAGATGTTCAATGCTTGCTCAGCTTTGCCAATTATTAAAAGAAATGTTATACAGGGTTTTGCATATCTCACTGCAACTTTGACTCACCTATTGTGTGAGATGCTGTGCATCTTTTGGGATGAAGATGCACAGCAGACTTTTGAAGCCTTAAATGCCTCTTTCTCTGAGGGAGATGGCTGGTTCAGAAATGTGAAAAATAAATAAAGTCGGCTTTTGCATCAGAACCCATCCTCCAACAACCAGACCCTGCATGACTCTTCGTTGTGGAGACAGATGCTTCCAATGTGGCCAGAGGGGCAATTCTACCACAAGCTTTCCAGCATTCAACCACCTTGTGTGTAGTACTCACTGAAATCTATTTATTAAATGTATATGCCCCCCATCGCACCTGAAGGCAACTTACAATATCCATACATCATATGGGACAAAGAACACCTTGCAATTAAGGGAGACTTTGAAACATGGTGACATCTCTTAGAGGGGGCATAACCCCTGTGGAAATAAGTACTGATCACTAGAATTTAGGGTATCTACAAACAGCAGAAAAGTTAAATCAAACAACAGATCTAGTGGTCTTTATTCTTTGCCTATTTTGATTTTGAGATTACATATATCTCTAGCTATCATAACCATTAAGCTGACCCTCTGTCCAGAAAACCTGAGAATGTCCACTCTGAATGGACTTTGAAGAAGCAGGATAGAAAGAGTATTGCTGCCTCTGAATGTTGGTGTTGGAGAAGATTTCTGAGAATACTGTGGACAGCCAAGAAAGCGATTTGTTCAATGTTCAGTCTATTGTTCAGTGTTGACACTCAGTTCTCATTCAAGACACAAATTACCAGGTTCAAATTATCCTACTGGACACATTATGTGAAGAACTAGCTAATGCTGGGAAAGTTAGAAGAAAAAGAAGAGGGCAACCAGCAGCAAAATGGATGGACTGTTAGAGTTGCAATGAAGACTTGGGAGACTTTAAAGAACAGGTTAATTGTAGAGAAAATCTATCTGTGCGGTCATTAAGAATAAAAAACAACTTGGTGGCATGTAATCAATAAATTAAAAAGGTAATCACCAGTATCTATCTATCTGTCTGTCTGTCTCTGTCTCTGTCTGTCATATTTATATGCTGCCAATCTCCAAACAGACTCTTGGCAGCTCACAATCAACGTTTTTTTTATATTTAACTTTACCAAATATTCTTAACTGGTTCCTTTGTTGTTTTGGTCTTCCTATTGGGAAGCTTATTCCAATATTTAATTGGAATTTTGTCTTCCAGTAACTTAAATCCATTTTCCTATGATTTGTGGGTGACTGGGACTTTCTCTTGACTATCTTCTATGTGATCTCCCAAAGAATATTTGAAAGGTGCTATCACATTCTCCTTCAGTTGTGTCTTCTCAAGGCAAAATATATGCTGTTGCTTTAATTGCTCTTCCTAAAACTTACTTTCCATTACCCTATATATCCTTCTTTGCGCTTGTCTGTTTTTCCTGAATTTTTCTCAAAATGTGCTAATACTAGAATTTTAATAAATGAGAATAATGGAATTTAGGGGCATGGACAAAACAAAAAGCATGTTTTGCTTCAAACTTGAAACAAACATATTGTCTCTGTATATTGTGATGAACTAGTCCTTTTTTGTTTGAGCCACGTGTCAAGCAAAGCAAGCAGTCTGCATAGATTTTACAGAGAAAGTAAGGCAAGGCTGATGTGCATCACTCCCTCCATTTCCTGTGCCAACAAAATACCATGTTTTGATCTGTATTTGGAACAAATAATATTTTTCTTCCATATCTGGACCACACAATTTCAATTTACTACTCTTTTTTCTTATATTCTGGACAGAGATTATCATCTGAATTAATATGATCCTGGAAAAATACTGTATATAAATTAAAAATTGATCATGGAAAAATGTATAACTTACAATTAATAAAGATAATTATTGAGAATCATTAAGATTGCCCAACTTCAAAAGCATCCTGATGTCTGAGAAATCTGCTAATTACGCAGAAATCAAAGACAATCTGCCAATTCACCAACAGTAACAAAAACAATTAGTATTGTTTAGCTACACGACAAAATGATAAATGTTATCATTTATAATCATGGCAAACCTATAATGACTTCTAGTAAGCTAATCTGAGTTAAGAAAATATGGCTTTCACCTGCATACTCAGATGATGGACTAAATACCATCCTGTCAAAGAGAAGGAAGACTAATTACCAATTCATTACTGCAGGTACTCATTTAGAAATATTAGTGCTACAGATGAAAACAAATGGGTATGTTTTTCTACAATAACAACCTCAAAATTGGAAATGTTCCTTCTTTAAAAAGAAGGATTTTTCACTAACTATCCTGCTTTTCAGTTGGATCATAATTCATTAACATGTAGACGTTCATCCTTAATGGGATAAATGTAAGATTTGCATTATTTTAATAATCTGATTTAATTGGGGGGGAGAGTTTCAAGGGGGCAGGCACCACCTTTCCTGACCTGTATATATTGTACATTTCAGGCCAAAGCTGCCCTGAACTACTGAAACCTTAACTTTTGCTGCTTAAAAATACTAGTTACTGGGTGAAATAACTGGCTGGACATTGCATTCCTTGATGAAAAAATAGCTGTGATTAGATTGTGTGAATCTAACCTATTGTGAATTCTAGTTATAATGTTTCTATCTGAAGCCAGTGTTTATAGAGGTGGAACAATGTGGTTTCATTAGTTTTCCAGGAAGACTTATCAATAGTAATTATAAATTGAAAATCTATCATATAACCTATCTCTGTGATTTGAATACACCACACTTATCAGTTGTTATGTTCCCGCATTGAAGACTTGGAGGCAGCCCATTGATGAAACAGACTGAAGCACTGATGCAAGATGTTCTACTATTTTCACTGGAACAAGAGAAATCTATTTACCTAGACAATCCATTTGAGGTAATGAGTTAAATGGGGTGATCTGTCCTACTACAGCAGGCTAGATAGATCGCTGTGAAGCTACTGCCATTTGAAGAGTCCCTGGGCTTCAGGTTTGTTCTGTAGTGTTTTCACTGGAAGGGAGATTAGAACTCTACCTTCCAGCTATTTCCATTTTAAGGATTGATCAGTCAGTTGGTTGACCAAATTCATGAAGCACTGAGACTGATGAGCTTGTCCCTAGTTTAACTCATTAATTGGAAAAACTAAGCTTTTATGGTGTTGAAGTCTGTGCAGTGGGGAACTCCTTTCCCAAGGCCAATGTTCTGTGGGAAGTCAGCACATTTCCTCTTATTTTGAAAAGTTCACCTCAACATAGACCATACACTCATAGAATGTAACCTAGTACAGATATAGGTTCAATCAAGAGCCATTTGTTCCCTCTTCTGCTCTTTGAATTTTAATGTATGTAATACAAGAATCAATAACTTGCTTTCTTAAAATCCAACTCTTCAACACCACTAACCGAGCAGCTGCATAAATCCAGACAATCGATGGTACCCAAGACAGATAGACATTTTTTGCTGCCACCTAAAGCAGACTAGGATGACCAGCCAATAGGTCAAAAATAATTAGTAACATCTCTCATACTAAGTCATAGAATCATAGGGCTGGAAGGGACCTTGGAGGTCTTCTAGTCCAACCCCTTACACTATCCTACACAAAGTTATCCAATCTTTTCTTGAAAACCTCCAGCAATGGAGCATCCACAACTCTGGGAGGCAAGCTGTTCCATTACTTAATAGTTCTGTCAGGAAATTCCTCCTTATTTCCAGGAGGATCTCTTTGATGTGCTTCCACTCACTGCTTCATGTCCTGCCCTCAGGTGCTATAGAGAATAAATAAATGCCCTCTTCCCTGTGACAAGTATTGGAAGACTGCTATCATGCCTCTCCTTAGCCTTCTCTTCATTAGTCTAAACATATCTAGTTCCCTTTGTTCTTCATGTGATTTAGCCTCAAGCCTTCTCTGCACTCTTTCCAGGGCTTCGGCATCTTTTTGATATTGTGGTGACCTGAGCTGGACATAGTATTCCAAATGTGGCCTCATTAGTGCAGTGTAGAGCAGTTCTATTACTTCCCATGATATTGATGCTATCTGTCTGTTGATACAGTGTTGCCTTTTTTGGCAGCTGCAGCATTATGCTTAAGTAGTGGCCACCAGGACACCTAGATCCCTCTCACAGGCACTACTGTTGAGCCAGGTCCATCCTGTACCTATGCATTTTTTTCTTGCCTAATGCACTACTGAATTGCATCTTGTTGGATAAGGCCCAATGCTCATATCTGTCATGAATCTTGAGTCTATCTTCCAAAATATTAGCAATTCCCCATCTTGTGTCATCTGCATATTTGATGAGCATTCCTTCAATCCTGTCATCTAGGTAATTTGGAAGAAGTTGAAGAACACTAGACCCACAGAACTTTGAGGTACCTCACTGCATGTTTCCCTGTAGATGTAGTTCCATTGAGAACTACACACTGTGTGTGGTCAGTCAGCCAATTGTGAATCCATCTGGAGGTGGTACTGCCTATCTTGCATTGTTCTGTCTTACCAAGGCAGTTGTGGTTGTGCTTTGTCAAATGCCTTGCTGAAGTCTAAATATACTATATCCACAGCATTTCTTTGGTCTGCTGATTTGGTGACTTTATCAAAGAAGGCAATAAGGTTTGTTTGGCATGCCCTGTTTTTAACAAACCCATGCTGGCTTCTAGTAATCACTTTATTTCTAAATGCTCACAAAGTTGCTGTTTATTTTTTTCCAGGATTTTCCTAGGTATTGATGTCAAACTAATTAGTCTGTAGTTTCCCGGATCCACTTTTTCCTTTTTGAAGACTGGAACCACATCAGCACTTTTCCAGTCCTCTGTCAGTTCCCCCACACTCCAAGAGCTCTCAAAGATTTCATTTAGTGGTTCTGGGATCATGACTGCCAGCTCTTTCAGTACTCTGGAATATAAACCATCTGGTCTAGGAGATCTGAACTCACCCAAACCAGATAGATATTCTCTTACCAATTCCTTGCCTATTTTGATCTGCAGTCTGTTCTGTCTCCCAGAGTGTTGTTTTTGATAGATTGGATTATTTTTTCCTTTAGCATAAAGACGGATGCAAAGAAGGAATTAAGCAGTTCTGATTTCTTCCAGTTGCCTGTCACCTTCTTGCCATCTTTTTCCTTTAGTGGATTGACCATTTCCTTGACTTCTTGCTCCTTACATACTGAAAAAAAAATTTTTTTTGGCATGTGTTGCAAGTCTTAGTTCATTTTGAGCCTTAGCCTTCCTGATTCCATCCTTACAGATTCGGATTATTTGCTGGTATTCTGTTCTAGTTATATACCATTATTTCCATTTTTTTTATAGTTATCCTTTTTTCCTTCAGTTTGTCAGAGAGTTCTTTGTACAACCATGCTGGTCTTGTCTGGTGTCTGTTTTTCTTTCTCTGTGGTATTGGTTTTTGTTTGGGCCTTGATTATCTCATTTTTCAGAAATCCTTCTTCTTGAATTCGAGGTTCATGAACTGGCTGCAATCTAGGCTGCATAAATCTAGATTACTATGTTACAGGCAAGAGATGAATTCAGGTATTATCTAGAGGCTGTTTCACGGATAGGTACACTATCCTTTCAGAGGGAAAAATAAACCTGGACAGATGCCCTGATCTTATAAGCACTACCTTAGAATACAATATTTTCTGTATGGCTGTTGATAGTTTTTCTTATTATTGGTAACATTTGAATTTGCACACATGTATAATCAAGAGCAGCTTGTAGCATTACCTTACCAGACAAGTACTTAGCTTCAAATATATCACATCTGCTGTCTGTGTTAATTTGCATTAATGAGCTTTAATGTGATCTGCATTATCATCCAAAAGCTAGCCTGTGCCAGTCTCATTCTCTTTTGTTATTTATTAATTAATCATATTTCTATGCTGCCAATTTCCGAAGACTCTTGGTGGCTTACATAGGTTAGTGATTATACATTTTTCTGTTATTTTACCCCGCCCCCCTCGGCTGGCTGGTGATGTTCATTTCCGGGGTGTCCTCCAAGACTCCTGCTCCGCCCCCAGGATGGGCGAGTTTTTTGCACCGACTTTCAGTGTTCCATCTCGCCAAGTCGCTCCTCCGTCGATTTGCCGACCAGCAATTTTTCCCTTCGAAGGAAAATTAATCTACTTGCATTTTCACGTGCTTTCGAACTGTTGGGTAGGCAGGAGCTGAGGCAAGTGACGGGCGCTGTCCCATCATGTGGAGCTTGCAGATTGAACCTGCCAGAGTGCCGGCCATTTCTGGACAACGTATCTGGCAGCACTATTCCGCTGCGCCACTGCACCTCAATTATGTTATGAAGTGTTTGTACAAAAGTCATTCAGAGAAGGCAGTCAGAAGAATGGTATTATAAGAGGGCCACTCAGTTCTTGTACATCTCTGTGCAATATAATATAGCTTTAATAAATCCAACCATGGTATACAATGTTCTCCAACAGCTTTTTAAAAGAAAGCTAGTTCCATGATAGTTTCTCCTAGTATGGTTAGTAGCTTAATTATGATAAATTACATTACTTTTCAGTAAAAATATAATTTGGGGGTAAAACAAATTGTGCCTGCATAAATCACTATGGTAAACTAATCAGTGCACTTGAAATTTTATATTACACTTAACTAAAAATATGCAGTTTTGTGGGAGTTTTTATGGAGTTTGTTAATGTAACATGTTAATTTCACCCAAAGATTATTCAATTTCTTTTGAGTTCCTGAAATAACAATTAGGCCACTTATCTGGTTGACCTTTCCTATTTTGCAAGAAATATATACTGAGTTTCAGTTAAATAAATAATTTTGAAAGAAAATCTTTGAGTCCTCCACAAGCTTAAACCTAGAAAATTAGATTTAGGGACAGGAAGACAAGATAAACATTTCTAAAGGCAATTTGCAGGCATCTATATTGATTATAATTTTGTGATAAAAAAAGAATACCAAACAAATTTACAAAACAAAATGTTTTATATTTCAGTTATATTTTCTGTGAAAAGTACAGCAGTATAGGAAATAAAATATAAAAAGCAAAAATTAAGTTACATCTTAACTTAAGGGTACTTGGTTTTTGGTAGAAATTTCAAAATAAATTGGTGATACATAATTTTGAGACTTTTAGATAATTATGGTTCCTTTCTTGTCATATATTAATTTGTTTTATATATCATGTTAATTTTATTGCTTTCCATGTATTCTCATGAATATGATTTTGACCATTTTCATTAAAATAAAATAAGGTTAAAAAGGTTTCCCTGCCACTTATGGCCAACTCTAGGGGGCAGTACTCATCTCTGATTCACAGTTGATGGAGCCAGTGTTTGTCTGCAGATGCTTCCATGGTCATGTGGCCAGGATGACTATATGCCAAGGTGCATGGAACACTGTTACCTTTCCAACCAAAGGTGGTACGTATTTATTTACTTGCATTTTTACTTGCTTTCAAACTGCTAGGTTGGCAGGAGCTGGGGCAAGTAAAAGGAGCTCACTTTGTTACATGGCAGCACTTGGGTCTTGAGCTGCTGACTTTCCAGCTGACAAGCACTTAACTGGTTGGCCATCACACCCTCAAATAACACAAAGCTATTGCCAAGTTTTCCTTCCCCAATTCCAACCTAGAACATATTTTTCCTACCTCTATCAGGAATGTGAAAAGGTAGTGAAGGACAGGTTACATAAACTGTAAAAAATAAATACATTTTTCCATAAACATCAATTATATAATATTAAATCTCTTCCTGGGGTCATCAATACTTTTAAGCTGACCTTTTTAAGTAAATGGTTACCTGAAGAAATGCCATTACAAGAAAAATAAAAACTTTTGGAACACATGATTAATAACTAAACTGGATCAAGTACAACTTCATTGGATTATTTATTGTCTGTACAATTTACTCTCTGTATTAGCAAGTATGACCCAATGCTTCTAAATTCCAGCTCCAATTAAAAGTAGGATGGTTCTCTTAATTGGTGGCAAATATCTCAGTCTGATCTATTATGCTATATTCCTAAGCTATAGCTATTGTAACATGTGGCTAATTTATCATTCAAAAGGCAAAAGAAATAAAAACCTCCACACTCCAAAATTAAAATATACAAGAAGAGAGATGTCCAATTTTGCCCAAAGTACTGTTATATAAAGAAATGCCATTGCAAGAAAAATAAAACTTTTGGAACACATGATTAATAACTAAACTGGATCAAGTACACCTTCATTGGATCACTTATCATTATCTATACAATTTACTCTCTCTGTATTAGCAAGTATGACCCAATGCTTCTAAATTCCAGCTCCAATTAATAGGATGGCTCTCTTAATTGGTGGCAAATACAGTGGTGCCTCACAAGACGAGTAACTCGCAGGGCGAGAACCTCACAGGACGAGCAAAAAAATTAATCAAAAGATATTCCGCTAGACGAGCCGCGACTCACGAGACGAGGAAACTTTGTGCC
>JANHZU010001644.1:64294-78958 GCA_032468055.1 Acrochordus granulatus
TTTTGGGGGCGTGGAACAGATTATCTGACTTTCCATTGTTTCCTATGGGAAACTGCGTTTCACTTTACGAGAATTTCACACTAAGAGCGTTCTTCCGGAATGGATTAATCTCGTCTTGTGAGGCACCACTGTATCTCAATCTATTATGGTGGCAAACATCTCAATCTATTATGCTGTATTCCTAAGCTATTGCAACCTGTGGCTAATTTATCATTTCAAAAGGCAAAAGAAATAAAAACTTCCACATTCCAAAACTAAAATATACAAGAAGAGAGATGTTCAATTTTGCCCAAAGTACTGTTATCTGGCACAGCAAGGAGAAGCAGACATCATAACCTTACATATGCTCTTTCTTGACAAAAGTCAAGTTGCTTCATTTCATTCTGTCTCATAGAAAGACAGGGTTGTCAAGTCATGCATCTGTCTGTTTATTAGTCTTCTTCAGGAGTTTTCTCAGGTTAGATGACATGAAGTAAGGCTTCTCAGTAGAGCCATCATTGCGCTCCAGGTCTTCCACTGCAAAGAAACAAATCCCCCAAAGCAAAGACATGTGAAAAGATCACTTCAAGGTTAGCACACAGGAGACAGACTAGGCATGCAAATACACACAGGAGTAATCCTGATTATGGCAATCAAAAGGAATTTAATCACTGCTTTCAGTAGAGACTAGATCTCACCATGTAATGAACATATATTAGATTAAAAATTATTCTGATTTGAGAATTTGACTCTTCTGCTATTCAACAGGAAAGATTATAATTTTTTTCCCCAAAGAAGATCTAGCTAGGGATTTTTTAAAACCCTGTCTTAAAGTGAGGCAATAAATCTTGCCATTCGCAAAGTTTCCAGTCATGTCCATAAAATTGGAGGTCTTTTTTTCCATGGATACAAAGAAACTGGATAATAGCTTCCTTGTTCATGACCTGTCCTTAGCAAAGAAAAGGTGGAGTTACGTAAAGTTTTCCTGTCCATCATTCACATTTGAAAATTATTCTTTACCTCTTTTCTGAAATGAAACTTTTCTAGATAAGTACATTTTCCTACTCAGAGGTATTCCCCCTTTAGAACAGCTGTATTAATCTTGGATGCCTTTTGTTGACTACATCTCTATTTAATGCAGAGAAACTGAAACCCACAAGAACCCCTCCAAGGACTTCTTACCTTGGAGGCATTTGCTACAAGTTTGAGCCAGCAACAAAGAACTCATAATAAAACAAGAGATTTCTAAAGAGTTGAAACTAATTTGAAAGAGAAATAATGCTCATCATGGTCATTCTCATCCCACTTTTTGCCTGATTTCATAAAACTAAATTGTACACTAATTCAAAAATCTGTTTGACCAAAGGAAAATATACTATTAAGTAAGCAAATATTTGTCAAGGCATTTATTTCAAAACAACAACTTTCATAAGCCTCATGTTGTTGCTAGATTGTCTTATGAAATGCTGCACTTGGATTATGGAGGGGACAACTAGAATCTAGAAAAATCCAATTTTTGAAAAAGTTTCTGTTGTAATGGTAATTGTTAATATAATGCTGTTGATATTAATTTTACTTTGTTTTGAATTGTTCCCAGCGTTGTTCTTTGTGCATTTGATGGGATATCTGCCAAGAGCAACCATAATTAGGACAGCATCAGTGCACTCATATTAAGGCATTTTTTTCAACATTAAACACATTCATCCTCCAATTTTAGGTCCTCTCCTTTGGTGTGTGAAAATCTGCTGGACAGAAATAGATTATATACCACCAATAGCTATTTGCTTCATGCAAAACTCAAGAGCACCCATCATTTCTCAGAATATCAAAATATGCCCAGTGTTGCTATGAAGGTACAGCATTTGCACACAGAAGGCTTTGCAGTAGGACACCTGTGTGTGCCTTTCTCATTTGGTGCATTGTCCCTATTCTTGACTCTCAGCACTTTTGGAAGATTTTAGGCTTCCCTTCAGGAGGATTTCACTCAAGGCAGAGGACATGTAATAAGGCCGCTCAGGAGTTCCATCGTTCCTTTCCAGATCTTCGCCTTTTGGAATCCCAAACAAGACAGAGAAAGCATCCATAGAAGAATGAGCAAGAGAAGCAAAGCAAAGCAAAAAATAAACAAGACAAGGCAAAGAGATACAAAGCAAAAGGGGAGAGAGAAAAAAGGAAATTTTGAAGTTAGTTGCAATTAAGATTCCTCCACTAAGAAAAGAACAAGATAGCTTAGACAGTCACCTATTTTTATGCTATATCATAGCATAGTATAACAAAAAGGAATTGCTAACTATGAATTAATGGATGTAGAAAAGATGAAAAGTTAATGGTGCAAAATTACAAAAGAAATTAGCTTTTACAGTCATGCCACAGTAGGACTAAAACTACACTGCAGTAGGAAAAAAGGCTGTTTTAAAACTGAAAATACATTCTAGCCAATGGAGATATATCCATTTAAATTACTTTGCTGTGTCCTGTTGACTGGTGGCTTTCCGACTATAACCATCTAGCAATTTCATGTGATCTTCCAAAAGCTCATAATTTACTCACTAGCAAGCAAAGCAAATGGCAAGTAAGCTTAAATACTGTGTTTTCTGATCTTCTCCTGCATTTTCATAACAACCTAACTCAAGATGGAACATTTTCAGAAATCAATTTAAAAGACAGGCTTTTTTCCCTAGGGTTTGCTCAAAAGGAAAAGAAGATTTCTGGAACAACAAAAATATATGCAATGCTTAATTTTTAACAACATTTACAGATATAAAATCACTTTTACAAAATGTTTTTGTATAAAATTTGTACAACTTGGTTTGTTCATATCACAAGCTAAATTGAAAAATATGATTTATGCAGACAATGATAATTTATTGTATTGAATTAAATGTTTTTAATTTTAGTTAAAAGGAGTTGCAAATTGCTGAATTATAATGAATGGTACTAAGATTTACTGTGAAGTAATTTAAAAGCTATTGGGTGGTTGAGTCTCTTAATGGAATTTGGAAATGATCTGGGGCCCAAATTAATCTAGTCCAAATTGATTTTATCTTAATCTTCTCTGAAAAGGCCTCCATCTCTCCAACACTACCAGCTGAGGTTAGGATTATTAATGAGAATCTATCTAATGGCTTATAAGGGTTGATGTACAGCAAGGAGAGATCTCATATAATGAAGCAGTAATCATCAGGGGATGATTAAAGAAAGGACTCATTGGAAAAGGCTATGATGCCAGAAAGATTGAAGGCAAAAGGAGAAGGGGATGGCAGAGGATGAGATGGTTAGAGAGCACTGTCAATATGGTGGGCATGGGTTAGCTCTGAAAGACAGTGGAAGGCAAGGAGGCTTGGAGTGCTGTGGTTCATGGGGTCACAAAGAGTCGGACATAACTTAGCTACTGAACAACAAAAAAATCATCAGGGGTTGGGAGAAAAAGCATACCCCTGATGAAGAAACACGTGAGTACTGCCTGAAAATGATGCTCCTTGCCCATCCAGGTAATAATACAACTAAAAGCATCTGCAGGTCTAAGCAAACTATTTGATGTAAATGCCATCCTCAGTCACATCCACAGGAACCCAATAATTTAAGGCCTCTTGATACTGATGCCATTAGTTTTACTACTATGATTCAAAGAATGTATCAATCAGCTAAGAGAACATGTTTAAAGCCAATGTGACTTTCCACCATCAAATCTGGAAGACCAATACATATCAGGACTGGATATGGTATCAGACTTTCAGACACACAGTCCATCCACACATTTTGGAAGTTGGTATAGTTGCTCACTCATCTCCAGTAGAGCACAGAATCACATTATCATTGTGAATAATCAATTGGGCTAAATTCCTGTCGCTTTTTTCCTCTGTCTTTCACCATCCTAGTGAGCTATGACCTGCTATCGGCATACCAATCAATTGGCATGTGATTCCTGGGAATCATCTTTTCTTTCAGGCACTGCTTGATTCTCTTTTTTCTTTTTTCTCCTCAGCTTTCAAAATTGGACCAACAAAAATGCCATTGCCTCTTCCAAAAAGGTACTGACCTAAAAATAGGTATTTTTTAGGGCATGAGATAGGTACCTTCAAATAGGGCATGAGATAGGTAGCTTCAGAGCTCACCTGAAAAAAGGGATTTCCACTATTGGAAAAGGAAGAAATTTTAAGCCCTTACTTAAGAGGCAGAGTTAGCCTTTTGTCTGGTTGTATACAAATGTCTCCCATTTGTGTGCCTTCTGAAGCATTAGACACCCACATGTGGTACCAATAGAAGAGAATTTGCTCAGGGTTGACCTGTGAGGCACTTGGAGCTTTCTGAGCTTGGTTGTTTTCTTGCATTACCAAACTAAGTAACATCATCATCATCCCTCCAAAATATCCTAAGTAAACCAAAAGACACAGCAGCCCCAGAAGAAAAAAAAGGAGTAATCTACAATATAGCATAAGGGCTGTAACAGCCATTATGTAGGACAAACAAACAAAAGACTAGCACACCGCATCCATGAACACCAACTAACAGTCAGTCTGAGGTAAGTCACAATCACAGTTCAACCCTGAACTACAAATATTCTCTTCTATTGGCACTCAGTAATATCTGTGCAACAACATTGACAAGAGACATCTTTTTAAGGAAAACTGTCAGTTACTATCAGCACTGTCATTTCCATGTTCATTTTATATCTTGTAAATCTTTTACCTTGTGTTGATCCTACTACTCTCAGCTCTTGATTTAACTATTCAATCTTATTCACATCTGCTCCAAAGGAAGACTGATCTTCTAACACTGCACATGATTCTCTGCAGTGACTAATCATGTCTTTCATCTTCTCTTAAACTGCCTTATTCTTATTTTGCTTTTTTCTTATCTGCAATATTTTACTGCTCTTTTCAGTCACAGAGTGAAACCCACATCCGTATACTGAAACAATTTGTTAAAGCAGAAAAGTTTGAAAAGATGCATTCCCAGACAAAACTAACTCGTTATTCTAAAATTCACTTTTCAGATGCTTTTTGTTGTTGTTGCTGTTCAGTCGCACAGTCGTGTCCGACTCTTTGCAACCTCATGACTGTAGCACGCCAGGCGTCCCTGTCCTGCACTGCCTCCCAGAGTCTTCCCACGCCCATCACACTGACTATGCTACCTATCTATCTCTGCCGTCCCCTTCTCCTTTCAGTCTTTCCCAGCATCACAGTCTTTTCTAGATGTTTTCTAGATTAATGCTATTCATTAAACGCTTGCAACTGTACCTTAATAAGGAACCAAAATGGGAATACTACAAGATTTTCTAGCATATAAATGTGCAAGTGGATATTTCCATTTAACTTAAATAAAGCTAAAAGTAATTCACAATAAAAATGGGGGGCAGGTGGGGCCTTGCAGATGTGAAGGAAGAAAACCTATTCAGGAGATGCAATTCCAAAAATGAAACTTAGAAGAAGGCTAATGTAGAATACTTCAGTTTTATAGTCAAGAAAACTGTATGAATATGGCTGAAGTATTATAACAAATCTGGATGTCAAGTGTTAACATTCCAAAGTTGGAAGACATGTCTTACTGGAGAAAAACACTGAACTTTTGTGAATGGATCTGAAAGTGATGACAAAGCCAGATTAAGCAGCAAAGAAATCACTAAAGATGCCAGCACTGAAAGTGGAGTTCCTTGTTTCACACACAGAAATGGAATAAATCAAAGAAAATTTAAAACCATCAAAGCAGAATGAGCAATAACAAATATAATATTTTAGGGCCTTGATGGTCTGGAATGAGACATTTTAAATAAAATGATTTTAAAATGAGGAAATTAAATACATGTTCCCAGTGTTTGATTAGTCTTTTCTGCCTTTTAATAATGTTCCTGGGAAACAGATTTTTAGGCATATTTGGGATAAAATGATTTGCCTGATATACTGTTCTGACAATGAGATGATACAAAACAATGAAATGGCAATGAGATTTCTAAAAGAATATAGTTAAGTATGTGCTCAATATAACCCAGCAAAAGACAAAATCATATCTTTAGTTAATGAGCATGTAGTGAGTATGAGTATTATGCCAGTGTATGTACTACTACAGATAGTCAAAAACATTAAGGAATTCCAAGACAAAACTGCAAAAACTGGTAGATGCAATATCAAACAAAAATGTAGACTATAAATATGAACCTATACAAAACAAATAATAAAATAAAAATAGATAATAAAAAAATATAAAAGTTATTTTTGCTAACTTGAATTTGATTGGCTTTGATTGTGTAGATTATGCTACAAAGTGGAATAAGTTAAAGCTAATGAGTGTTTAGGAACATCTGATTACTGTTCAGAGACACCTGAAAGACTTTGACAAACAGAAGAAGCTATTTTAAGACCAACTCAGAAACAGGGAGGTTAGAATAAAGAAAGGAACGGGAGAAGGATGTTATTATATCCTATGCCTGTTTAATTTATACAGCAAATATACTAGAAGAATGGCAAGATTGAAAGAGATGAGAGCTGGAGCACTGTCATATTGAAATACAGGTAATCCTTAGATTGTGTCTACTTGCTCAGCAACTGTTGACCCCAAAGGTGCCAAACAAAGGGGACCTTACAACCACTTGTGGCCATTGCAACATCCCTGCAGTCAAGTGATTGTGATTCGGGCACTTAGCAACCAGCTTGCAATTACGACAGCTGTAGCGTCCCAGTTGGTCACATGTTTGCCATTTGTGACCTTCCCTGACATTTTCCTGCAAGCAAAGTCAATGGAAAAGCCAGCAGGAGGCCGCATGTTTCTCCCACCACTTTTTTGACTGCCTACCCTGCATTTCATAGTACCTACCTGCAGCACCTTCTTGCACCGTGACATCCATACAAACCTGACTGCACTCCATAGTGTGTGCTCAACATCCCCCACAAATAGCTCTTGCCCTCAGTTCTCATCTGCTGACCTGCTTGTCTAGAACTCTTTCCACATCATGGTAATGTGAGGTCCTCTTTAATAACCAATTCAGTCCTAGAATTATAATTGGGATTGCCAGGATTGCTGTTGCTAAATGATGCAGTCATGTGATGTCACGCATTACAACTGAATTGCTTCATGGTGGAAATTCTGGTCCCAACTGAAGACTACTTGTAGTAACAATGAGAAACATGGAGGACACCATTTTGTTAACTGAAAATAAAGAAGACTTAAAAGAACTATGAAAATAAAAAATAAAAGTGAAAACCACATTAATATTAACTATGTTAATGTAATATAGTTACATTAAACCCTAATACAATTAAGAATATAAACCTTAATAACAATTAAGAACAAAGTTATAATTTTATTTTCTTGAGTTTAAAATAACAGCATACTGGGAAGAAAAGTGAGGAAATTAATTATCTGAAAGAAGGCAATAACAAACTTAAGACAAAATCATGAAAGATCCTTCTAAGATAATATTTGAACAAGTAGAACAATTGTCTTCTTAGTGCAAATGTAAAAGTTGGATACTGAGAAAAAGTTAAAGAAGATTGCCACTTTTGAATTATAAATTTGGTGATGGATGCTAAGAAGAACCAAGTAAGACTGAGATAATGAAGAGCAAGCAGAAACTCCCTTACTTTGACATGTGAAACAAAAAAGGTGATAGATTAGGGAAAAAAAACTACAATGTTATGGGTATAGAAGATGATAACATGTAAGATGGGGGTAACGTCAAAGAGATTATAGGAGTGATCTTCATAGTATTTTTAGTTATTACTAGAGAAGGTCATGATTATGAATGCTGTCCAGGATGTCATTAAGAGTCAAGTCCAAGTTGATACCATCTAATTAACTGAAAAAGCTGAGATTTCTCTCACTAGCCCATCCAGTTAATAAAAATTGTCATTATTCCACCATTAATCTGACAGTCCTCTTATTTTTCTCACATCCAAATGTGAGAACAATATTTTTATTCATAAAAATAATTATTTTTAATTATTTCTTAATGAAATAAAAAAGGACTTAAAACATTTCTTTCTCCAATTTTTGTTTCTTGATTTGTAAGTCCTGGGTCCATCATACATTCTGGAGAACAACGGTAACTGCTTTACAGCTGAAACATCTGACACAATAAATTCAGTGGAGTTCTCTGTAACATTCACTGCCAGCCTCTTAAGGATCTGCCTTATGGATAATCTGCCAGCAGTTAGGAAAAAGATGCCAATAATCATGATTGAATTCTGATGATAAGCAGAGGGCATATATCTCTCACTTTTCTAGTCTGCTAAGTTAATTATCATACCCTGTCTTACTGGAAGAATCCATTAGTAAGTTTGCTTCATAACCGAATATTTCCTAACAAAGCTACAGTAAATAGAGAATGATAGTATGACAAATATTCAAAATAATTCTTCACTATAAATGACTAATTAGGAATTGTTTCTGGTATATGTGCCATTTCAACAAAATACAGTGGTACCTTACAAGACAAGTAACTCACAAGATGAGAAAAAAAAATTAATAAAATTCCACTAGACGACCTGCAACTCACAAGATGAGAAAACTTTGTGCGATGCCTTATGCGTCATTAGTCAGCGCGCTCTGTATTTCCTGTTCAGGAAATGTCACATGGTTTACTCCATTGCCATATAGGCGGCAAGTGCGTGCATGTTCTGCCGATGCTGCCGCATGGCTTACTCCATCACTATGCATGTGACTGACCTTGCCAGAATGTACGGAAGGTCAACGTCAATGTTCCTGATCGCAAGATGAGCACCTTGCGATGAGCTCACGTGGGAAATCCCACAACAGAGCCCTCCTCTCTTGCTGCATAAACAGAGTAAATTAAGTGAAAGGCGTTCAAGAGATGGAACTGCTGAGACTTCAGACTCCAGATTCTCTCTCCAGGCAGTCCCCTCCCCCTCCTCTCTCTCGTCTCCCTCACACCAGCCAGGTTTGTTCTCAAAGCAAGCACGCACACACAAAATAAAGCAGAAATTGTCCTTGTAAATTCTCCCTCGTCACCTGGCACTCTTCTCCTCTCATAGTACAGAGGCAAGAAACATTTCCAAACTACCCACGAAAGACACCCAGAAAGGCATTGTTGAAGGAAAAAGCAGTTTTGCCTCAGCAGCAGCGGATCCTCTGAGCCAGTAGGGGGGCTCCGGAGAGCAGCCGGCCTAGCAGCGGCCTTGAAGCAGATCCATAAGTGCTGGTTAATTCGTTGTATTTCTGCTTTATATCATGTGTTAATCATTGTTACTTGTTTCAGATGTTGGAGACAATCATTTCTACATCAAATTCCAGTGAAAATGATTTTTTGGTGAATATTTTTGGGGGTGTGGAACAGATCATCCGATTTTCCATTGTTTTCTATGGGACACCTTGTTTTACTTTAAGAGCATTTCGCACTAAGAGTGTTCTTCCGGAACGGATTAGTCTCATCTTGTGAGGCACCACTGTACAGAGTAGTCTCCAATACACAAAAATGTACCTCTTGTCAGCCTTATACATAAAAATGTGCCTTCCCATGTTTGCTGATGAATATAGTTAGGATATTTTGCATCTTTTAAATAGGAAATGAGAAATGCAGAAGCAGAATTATGAAGAGAAGCTAAGGGTCCATTATTATTGCTATGCTGTTTCTCTTTAGTTACGCCTGCTAAGTCTGTTTTTTTTAAATAAAATAATTATATACACATTCTGACTCTTTTGCATCTGGCCATTCTAATATCATTGAGCCAGAGAAGTTCCTATCTGATAGGACCCATGAGGTGTACAACACAATAAACCTTACTCTGAAGTACCAATAGTGCTTGCTTAATTATGGTAACTGTGATTAAGAATTCCATTGCTAAACAATGTAGTCATAAAGCGCAATGTCATGTGACTGCATCAACTTACAATGGCTTTCGGCACTTCCAGCAGTTGTTGTTAGGCGTGATATCATGTGAACATCATTTGTGACCTCTCGTAGGTTTCCCCATTGACTTTGCTTGTTGGAAGGCAGCATGAAAGTTACAAATGGCAATCTTGTGACCTCAGGATGCTGCATGAAGACCCATCATAAGTCTTCTTGTTCAATGCCCTTGTAACTTTGAACTGTTGTGGAATGAGTGGCTGCTGAACGAGGACTACCTACATTGTAATCTTATATTTTGTTTATGCTACAACAGACTAATG
This sequence comes from Acrochordus granulatus, assembly GCA_032468055.1. Lineage (NCBI taxonomy): Eukaryota > Metazoa > Chordata > Lepidosauria > Squamata > Acrochordidae > Acrochordus > Acrochordus granulatus. Next base: position 74,396 of record JANHZU010001644.1, read on the forward strand.
TGGAATGGCACTAAAATGCAGTTATTTGGTAGAGGGAGGGTCAATTTAGGACCACCCATTTATGATCTCCATGTTGCCTTTCAGCATCTACCAATTCTACCTTTGAGAAGAAGTCAGAATTCATCCTTTTGTAGATGAAGAAAATATAGGAGATGCTCCTTGCAATGTATTTCACAGTAGCTCCTAATTTAATGCTACAGTAACTGGAAAGCAGCTTTGGGGTCAATAAAGAACTGTCTACTTTTGGATAAAGCATGTATATAGCAGCACCGGTTGACACCATTTAACAGTTTAAACAAATACACAAACAGAAGCAGGATACTTACAGAAACAAAGGAAAAGTGTGTCCACACACATGGCATATACACTGAAAAATCCATGTGCAATGAGATAGGAGCCCACAATCACTGTCTACAAAAACAAACAGAGAGTCATCTTAGTACGGCATCACATCTAACAGGGAATTGGGCCTGGCTGGGAATCAAAATTCTCTTCCAAGCACTTGAGAACTACATGCAAATACACATATAATCCTTGGATCATTCTAAGTCACAGTTAACTTTAATATGGAATGGATGGGCTCTTTAGACTACAAACACACTATACAAACCATATTTTAGATTAGTGCAACGTATGATACTACTAATTCTCTTTCAAATTTACTCACAGTTAGAATAACATGGATAGCATATAATCTATACACTCTTTCCCTTGAAGTACGATACAGATTAAATGTAATCAGTGATTAATATTATAATACATCTTAGTATTCTAGTAAAGTGCTGGTGACTCTTTCTCATCCCCACTCCAAGAAGCAACACAAATATCAAGGAGGAAGAAGTCATTGCTGGGAAAGTAGACTGAATGAAATTAGCTGCCAAACAATACAGCTGGAATTAGAGAAAAAATAAATACATCATATTTTTAGAAATACTAACCAGAATGGGGACCCAATAATAATTGAGAGTTGGTGCTGTGTCATGAATCAGTTTTATTTTCTGGGTGAAAAAGAAGAAAGCAAGGATACCTAAAAACAAATGGAAATAATTTAATTAATTCTTTTCTCAATGTTTTCAGTCCCAATTTGGAAATCACATCCATTTTTGCAAATGAGTTTGACTTATACAAATTTCAACATATACTAACAAAATTTCTTCCCCATTTCCAAATAGGGTTTGGCCCTTGTACTTGTCTCTATTATGAAAATGAGCTTTAAGAAAAATAAAATGCAAATAGAGGGAGAACAGTCTTTCCTAACTTTTATATCCTCTACCTATACTGGACTACAACTCTTGACTTCTTGAGAGTTGAGACAAGCTGATGACTAGTGACCTGCAACTGGGAATTTTTAGAAAAGCAGAAGTAGGATGGAAATAGAGCAAAACATGGAAAGATACAGAAATCATTTCGGAAACAAAGTTTTACCTCAAGCAACATTGAGGTCCCATTCCTGTTATGCCAAAAGGAAAGGCTTTGACTGCTGCTTTAAAAACATTCTTTTTGCAAATACAATTGCACTCAAAACAAATGCATTTAAGAGACCTAAAATACTGAAAAATGCATGGAAAAGCCAAAAGAGGAACAATAAGTGACCAGACTTGAGACAAGGCCTAAAATATTACAGTCTTACCAACACTTCCCACAATTAGGAGTTTTCCAAGGAAAAACAGGAAATCGGTGACTTTGTCTAGAACAGCCACCCTGAATACAGAGAGGAAATAGTTATAGATTATTTATAGAAATATAACTGAGAATGTTATAGCAATGCCTACTTTAGATCATGCATCGGCAGATGGCAGAATGCAGATGATTTTCTCTGGTCTGATTTCTTTGGAACTAAACAGAGCTGAGCCTGGTCAGCAGTTGATGGGAGACTCCCCAGAAATTCCAGGGATGTAGGCTAGTGGGCAATGGAAAAACATCCTGAAAGGAGGCAGTGGCAAACACTTCCATACTATCTGAGAAAGACAATAGGTCCATGATATCAAGCTTGATTAAAAGGAGACTTCACCTTTTCTTTTCAGTCACAGGTAAGCAGAGTCAACTGCATAGTCTGGCCCCAGTTTATTTATCTTGGGCTGCCTACTGCTAAACTACAATCTCTCCTCCTCTTAATACTGGACTTCACCAGATTGTCTCTTGCTGCATTTCCATTTTAAAACAAACGTTTTAATGTGGTCAAATATCTCATTCAGACTGAGACCACCCTGCAATTATTTCATAATACATTTCTGTTTGAATGGTTTACAGTATTTTCATGCCACTTTCCATTTTAAAAATATGAAATTAGTGTAGAAGTTTAAGAATTGCTCTAAAGCATACAATGTAATCAATAAAATATATCAATAATCACATAATTAGGGCACATTTATTAAATTTATATGCCCCCTATCTCACTCTGCAAAGCGGAGCTTAGATGAATAAACCGGTATTCATATTTCTGTACCCTCCCCCAGTTGGGGGTCCAGCTTGCTCCACAAGATGAGTGTTGCCACACAGACTACTCACTGCCATACCTTATCTAAGTGATCATGAGTGAACCACAGTATGTTCTGCAAGGCATCCATATCCCAGATGAATGGACTTTATTGAAGCAGATGGTTCCTTATGTTTGTTTGCAACTTCTTTTTAATTCCAATGGCATGCATAGAAGCCCACAGGCTGCATGTTCAGCTGCTTACATGCTCATTCAAGGTTAGCATGCTTGCATTTTTGGCCAGGGTGGAAAAAACAGTGCCAGAAGATTTTTCAGTACAGAGAAAAGAGCAGAAGCTTAGGAAAGGAACTGTAATCATCGTAACAGTTTATCATGAAGTTTTCAGCTACTAAATCTAAAAAACATGGCAGTCTCTGCTGTAGAGCTCCCCCAAATAGAACAATAAAACTGAAAGCAATCGCCAGACCCTTACCTGATTATGTTCCTCATGAGCAGGAAAAAGGCATTCCTGGCAGAAGTGCAGAAATTGGTGCCGTAAATAGCAATCTGGGCAAATTGCCAAAGGGGAAAAAAATCTATTGAGGAACATTATTTTTTTACAAAGATATGATTACTTAAGAGTCAGAAGAGGCAAATACAGACAATGGCCACAAAATATTAGGACAGCATCAGTGCTATGATAAAACAAAACAAGCAAGCAAGCAAACACAATCTTTTACATGGTCTTTGGGAAGGGGGAAAAAGGAAAATAATGCCTATCTGGATCTCTCTTATCTTGCTTATGTCTTCCCACCAGGCCCCATGTGACCCTCAGCCCAGGTAGCTTTTTAAAAAAATCTTTATTTAATAATTCTGGCATCAAGAAGCTCCATCTAATCTACCATTCTCACCAGTTTATTTCCTTCAGAAATCCCTTCTCTTATCCAGTTCATGAAATTCACAAGAGTTATAACTTCACAATAATAATCAATACAAACACAAAGGTGTATTAGCATTTTAAGATCCTGGAAATATCAAGTCCACTATTTCCTAGTGAAGAAAAAACGCATTATCACTGAAGGAAAGTCCATCCTATTGAAAATTGAGATTGACATCTTAAAGATTTAACAGCAGCCTTTGTCAACACTTCTCCCAAACTATCTATTTTTGATAATGTATGCTGAATTAATTGCATTCATACAGGTATTTTAGACAGAAAATAATTATTGGCATGATGAAAGAGTTCTTCACATCCTCACATGCTTTCTGTCTCAGTCTTCACTCTAATGATGAGCACATTGCATGTCTCATCCTTACTGATCGTTTTTTTAATTTCTTCTCTTTCTGATTATTACTTTTGGAAACTTTTTTTCTTAAAAGAAACTTAAAAGTTTCTGCACTCATACTTCAATACACCAGAAAACAAGATAGAATGCCCAAGTAAAAGATTTACTAATATAAAAGTGTTAATATGCCCTAGGTCAATTAAGTCCTCACTAGGCATTTTTTGAGTATCCATCATGTGTTCTGTGAACTGGTAAATGAACATGTTGGAAGATTCAGTCACCTTGCTGAACCATTATCTCAAAGGAACCCCCAAACATCTCCCACCTTCTAGATATATTCCAAATCTCATCTCATCTGAAAACAAGTACTAAGAATGATGAATAACTGCTGCTGAGTTGGCATGACATAATTAGGACTGCAAGAAAATGCACTGTACTAATGATCCGGACAAGTGCATTTGGCAGCCAAGGCTGCTTCAAATCTTTTAATAGTAGTGAAGAATCTAAAAGAAAACTTCAGCCAAAGGTACAGCTAACGAGTTTAAAATAGTTCCCTTACTGCTCAGTGTATCTAGAAATCTGCATTAATGCCATAGATTAAGTCACAGATGTTTGAATTCCTCACCATAATATATGCATTCCTGTTCAAAAACTTGATGAACTTCTCCAGGCACCAGAAGCAGCATTTGAGACAGGTCAAAAGGAACTTGGCAAACATGTTCTCAGAAGCTAATTGGATTACAAAAAAGTACAGGAGAAAGTTTTAATTTTTCTCTCTATCACATTGTTGTTCAGTCGCGCAGTCGTGTCTGACTCTTCGCGACCCCATGGACTACATTACGCCAGGCCTCCCTGTCTTGC
>JANHZU010001644.1:92343-104058 GCA_032468055.1 Acrochordus granulatus
CAGGGATACTGGAGTGGGTTGCCATTTCCTTCTCCAGTGGAGTCCTGTAGCCCATTTTTCACTAGATGTCCAGGAACACCAACAACATCTAGCATGGTCCTTGTTAACCCAGGTGACAACCGAGCCGGTTAGGATTTATGTAATTTACTTCTCATATTTTTCTAGGAAGAAGACACTCTTTGTCTGGCTCCTCTGATGAGACCTGTCCAGTATGGTTGAACCTCTGGCATTGCTCTCATCTTCAGAGCACACAAGTCCTCTAACCACAGCAAGGTGGTGCCTCACTGGGGGGTACGTAGCTTCTACATTTAATAAATTATTGTTGGTCACCCATTCAGCCAGACATTTAGCCTGGATTTGGAATTTGTTTATATGTGAATTAGGGAGAGGCCTGTCTGAGGCTTTTTCTTAAGTCTGTTTCTTTGAATGGGCTCAAGCTACACTTGTCTGATCATACCTTATTAATGGATCCTCCTTTGTTGTTCAGTCGCTCAGTCGTGTCTGACTCTTAGCGACCCCATGGACTGCATTATGCCAGACCTCCCTGTCCTGCACTGCCTCCCAAAGTCTTCCCAAGCCCACACCCATCACACTGACTATGCTATCCATCCATCTCATCCTACTGTCCTTCAAAATCATTCCTTATGTCCTCTACATTCTCACTCACTGATTTAGTCTAAGTCACCTCACAAGGTTGTTATTATGGAGTAGAACGGAGGGAAAAAATACTATTTATGAGATCTTAAAAGTTTTTGAAAGAAATCTGACAAATCAATAAACAAAAGTTTGATAAACTGAAAGACTGATAAACTACAGATGAAGAAGTTCTGTGAAAGCAAATCCCAGCTTCTGAATTCTTCTACAACTCCTTGAAGCAAAACCAAAAGTGCTTTTCCTACCAATAAACACCAGTTCTTCCTACTGGCTGGAGGTATCGCAACTACAGTTTCTCACACCAGTCTAGTCTACAACTCTGATATTCTGATGATTTTTCAATAAATATTAACCAGGTCCAATATGACTTACCTTCTCAGCCCAGGCAAGATTGATATTACCACCCAAGACATATTCCAATAATCAAAGAACAATATTGAATTCTATGTATTTGCTTATTTATTAATCCAAACAATGGGATTGGATCTGACATCTCTAGAAAAAACATCAAGGACAAAATTCATAGAAAACCTCACCTGTGTAGTAGGACATTGAAATTCAAGCAGCACCAAAGGGCTAGCACATTTTATGATGTTGAAATAGAACAAGAAAGGCTTCTGCCTGGAAAAAGAACAAAATATTACAAACAACTGGTCTTCTAATTGTTTCTATCAACAGGTGAAACTATATGATATAGAAAGTATGAAAAAGGGTACAAGGCTTAGGAGTCATTTCTAAATGAATTACAATCAAGTTGGTATTAAGAATTTCTCTTGCTGCTGGAACAGTTAATGGGTTTGAATGATAATATATTTCTTTTAACTGTATGATTATTACTAATCCGTTAATTTATGTTATTGTTGTAAACCTCCTTGCCTGCTTACACAAGTGGAAAAGCAGGCTATATTTTTTGTTACAAATTAAGTACATCTTCAAAATGAGGGATTTGAGCATAGACTTATCTGCATTCCATTCTGTACAACCTCTGATGTAGAGGCTTAATAAAATTATCTCACATTAAGAACAAAGCTCAGAATGCAAGTATTTTAAGAAATTGCCCTGAAATTTCAGATACTAGGATGCATGGGGAAAACATTCTTTTTCCTTCTGTGGTCTTTTCCCTGTCCTCTCTTCATTGATCTCTACCATCTCCTTAGGGTGGAAAGATGAATCAATGGTTGAAGGATAAACTGACATTTCCATGGAGCTTTGAGCTCCATTTTTTAAAGCATCTTCTTCTCTATACCAAACCAATATCCTGATTTCAGCTGATACAAATACCCATTTTAGAAAAAAAACATGGGAACATGGAAGGTCTATGCTGGAAATTTAGATAGAGATGATGATGATGATGATAACAATGATGTATTAAATGTATGCTCTGCCTGACTCCAAAGATCTTCTAGGTGGTATCATAACCATATACAATGGAACCTCCAGATTTTGGCAGCATATAAATCAAATAAATAAATAAAATAAAATCTCGGATTGAGAACATAATTTGTTCCAGAAGAATGCCCTTAATCTGAATCACTCTTAAACTGAAGTGAGGTTTCCCATAGGAAACAATATAAAGTCGGATGATCCATTCCACGCCCCCAAAAATATTCATAAAAAATCATTTTCAATGGTATTTTATATAAAAATGATTGTCCCTAATATCTGAAACAAGTAACAATGATTAACACACAATATAAAACAGAAATAGAACAAATGAACCAGTACTTATGGATCTTCTCTGAGGCAGATTCTGACCATCAGCTGCTGCTCGACTGGTGCTGTCTGGGCAGCCCTGTTGGATCTGGAGGATCCGCTGCCGCTGCTGCTTAAGAGCAAAATGGCCTTTTCCCTTTTTCCCTCAGCAATGCCTTTCCTGGGTGGTTTGGAAATGATTCTTATCAAAACCTGTCTCCGTGCTATGAAAAGGGAGAAAAGATGGGCAGGAGGGGGACAGGCTAGATGGTGCCATGCAAGGAGGGCTCTGTGTGTGTGTGTGTGTGTGAGTGTGAGTGACAAGGAAGATGGAGGGTCAATCTTCCTATGCTTTGAGAAGAATCCTGGCTGGCATGAGGGAGATGAGAGGGAGGAAAGAAGGAGAATCTCGAGTCTGAATCTCGGCAGTTCTCTTGAACTCCTTTCACTTTATTTTTTTACGCTGTTTATGCAGCAAGAGAAAAGAACCATTGGCTCTGTTGTGAGATTTCCTACGTGAGCTCATTGCGCAGTGTTCATCTTGTGTTTTCATTCGTTAACCGAATTAAATTAAAAATTTGTGCTTGTCTTGTAAAAGCCTCGTGAACCGAGGTTCTCCCAATCGGAGTTTCCATTGTAATTAGATTTTGCCTTGCAACTCTTGGAAACCATTAAAAAATAGCCCCACCTATGAAAAAGTTGCCAGCCTCAGATGCTGTGTTAAATAATGTGAAGATCAAGCATGAACATAACTTTCATACAGTGACCATTGTTTTAAGCAGTTCTCAGAACACTTTTTGAAATCACCCTACTGAGTCACTGTAAGACAGTCCCTCCAGTTCTAGATAAGCACAGCACTGGTATTACAATAATAGCTTCTGGAAAATCCAAGAAACATTTACTCTTCGTCCATTTCTTGGGCCTGATAATTTATAAGCTGACAAAACAGTCTGTACTCCATAATCAGGCTTAAACAGTGACTGAAATTATTTGCCTCATCTAGAAATCCTAGGAGTTAAGATGCCACCATATGTTAAAAACATTATATTGGAACTGCAGTTGTTAGGAATAATAGCAAAGTTTACTACTTCCCTTTTCTATTTAGCCAATCACAACAGCCACTTTTATAAGCCAGGAAACACAAAGTGAAGAATACTTGTAAAGTTTCAACTCTGAAAGTTCTATCGACGTTTTCAGGCTATAAAAATGCAAAAGTGTCCATTATCATTAAATTAGCATTAGGACAAAGTTATATCAATTGATTGTGTATCCAAGACCCCATGGATACAAGCAATTTGGAAAACTGTTATACAAAAGGATTCTAACATGCTATTTCAGAGTCTCTATAGAATACTCACCACCCAATGATGGCTAATGCAAAGCTACAATGGGAATGTCAAAATGTAATCACCACTGAGTGGGTATCTGGCAAAGCAACCAGGTCCACACAAAAAGGTTCAAAGCTACTGATTTATTTCTAAAAATCTATGTACAGAAATCTACTCAAACTGAGGATGTGCACCTACATGAAACCAGATAATGACTAATGGCAGATCCAAGGGTAGAGGGTGTTCAAGGTAGGTTTGATCTCACTTTCTTATGGTTACATAAGGATTCCAAGCTGATGCCTCATTTAACTCCTCTCCCTGGCTCTGTCACCTTCTCTCTTAGGGTAGGACTTTTTTAGTTGGATATGTCTAGTGCCATGTTGGTTCAAATTCAGAGTATTATCCCATTCCAACTCCCCTGGAAATCTGGCAACTCAGTCACATATCAGAAAGCAGTCATGTCAATCCTTAAGATCATTTTATTGTTCTAAACAAGAGCCTCAACAAATGAATCTCAAAATACTACCCGGAAGTCTTTCAGATTCAACAATCTCTTGGCACAGACTTTTATACAGAAAACTAGAGGATTTCTCTTTGATACTTACTCATTGGGTGTGCCCTTTTGGCCACAGAACTGACCACGACTGTCTGTTGGATAAATCACCTTGCGGGGGTCTCCTTGTGTCCATGCTGAAGAGAACATTTGCAATTTGACTAATTTAATTAATTCAATTTAAGCACTGCCCAACTCCAGAATAACTTTTTTCCAGATCTTGAAGTACCACAGAGTTTATAAGTAATTATTTAAGCTTTTAACATACACCTTTTATTCATATCTGTTTTTCATTTCCCCCCTAAGAAATTAGGATGATGACATTATGATTTTTATGCTTAGAATATGGGAGATAAATTAATCTCAATATGCAGTGTGCTCAATTCTGTCACTAAACCAGCTGACATTTAATCCAAAACCAGATCTCTTGCTGGAGTATACTAACTCTCTTAAAGAGTCAAGCAAATATTCATCTACTGAAGCTCACAAAATCCAAAGTAGGAGCAGAAAAATCTTCTCAAATGATTATCATCCTGCTGATAAATAGCCCTGTGTATAAGCTAGGCAACCTTTTTTATTATATATTACCAGTACGATAATGTTCAAGACCTGGTGTTGCCGTGCAGCAGAGTGAGTGCCTGCTGTTCCACCTCAGCTCCCGTCCACCTAGTGGTTCGAAAGCACGCAAGCGCTTTCCATAAATAGGTACTGTCCCTTCCTGTGGGAAGGTAACAGTGTCCATGTGCCTTTGGCATTGAGTCCTGCCGGCCACATGACCATGGAAATGTCCCAGGACAAACAATGGCTCTTTGGCTTGGAAATGAGGATGAGCACCGCAACCTAGAGTTGGTCACAACTGGCAGGGTCACCTTTACCTATGACTAGAGATAATAATTTCAATTATGTATGTTTTAATTAAATTTAAATATTATTGAAATGAAATCAAGTATGGTTGTGTCCCAACACCAGCTACTAGTTTTTAGGATATGGTCCCTTAATATTTCTCGCAAAGGCCAAGCTAAAAATTTGCTACCAAAAGGGACAAACCCCTGGTGCAGCAGACATTAGCAATAGGATTAAAGAGCAAACTACCATTTAAATTTTGATACTATTATTTGAATCCTACTTATTTTCTTCTATGATGATCTACCTGCTTGGCAGTTATAATTCTGGCTCTCCACCCAACCTTTGTGTATCCCATTTCCAGCAGCAAAAATAATACCTCAACGTAGAAAAAATAAAACAGTAGAACACATACCCACAATACCCACTGCAACATAGCCTCCAATTGCAACCAGCAGCAAGATACAACAGATGATATCTGTGCAACCCCTAGAAGAGAAAACATGCTGAGTGAAAGTAAAAACATATTTGTTTCTGACCACACAGTATTGATCAGCTGATTGAAATCAAGAGTTAATTATTCAAATTCAGACATGAATGCAATTTAAAAAAAACATTCTCCAATCAAATGACAAATAAATATGACATGAACTGAAATAATGTGAACCTAGGATCATATACAATGACAATAAAATTATACAATCTTGTAGTATAATTAAATTATATCAGAAAACAGCTAAAATTATAACTAGAAAACAATCTATGTCTGTGCACAAGCAAGGAATAAAAGTAGAAGAAAAAGAGATTTATCAACAAAGCCCAGCCCATGCATTCTAAGGAATGATTAAGACCTCTAGGCTGCTGAATTCTCAATAAAGTTATCCTCTCATTACTTTCCAAAATTGGATGGGCAGGTAATGGAGTTAGAAACAACGGATGGCAATAAACTCCAGATGCAGTGCACTGAAAAATAACAGTATAAGAGTGGAAGATTGCTCTCAAACCTTTCACCAACAAGATGTTCTTACCTGTCATAAATGGGGCCTTTGAAAGTTGGGTCATATTTATGCGGTGTCCCTAAAAAAATGAGATTGTTGAATTAGACAATTTCTAGAACTCAGAAATATGTAAAGTGAGTGTTTTATTTCCATTATTCCAATAAGATAAATATAACTGGGCAAATTCTTTGTCAGAGTTCAGTTGTGACATGACAATTCCCAGCTTAATTTGTGGGAATTCTCTAATCAGGAGAGCTGGAATGCAAAATAAGTAAACAAGCAGGAGAAATAGGACGAGAGTGTTAAAAAAGAATGGTAGTAGTGGGATGCTGTAAAAGCAAATCAATATTTGAAGGTATGTATAAGTTTGTAATATTTATTTGTTCAAGGCATGATCTGTTTGTTATGACTACCATTGATTCCAATAATGTATAATAAAAAAATCTAGTTTCTAACATGTTTATTCAAATCTCTGGGAAGTTTCTGCTGAATTTGTGCTGATGTTGGGTGGTGGGAGCCAATCTGGGTGGATTGTTTTAACTTTTTTTTCCTTTGAGATAATGTTGGCATTATTACAAGTTTACACTAGAAGGAAATTATTTCTCTAAATGCCTGAATTTTTGTGAACAGAGAAGCATAATTTATGCAATTTGAGCACAGGATTATTACTTTTCCCTCATTCCATGACTGACAGATAATTGAGGAATCTACACTTGTAGAATTACTATCGTTGGGACAACTTTAAAGCCACAAGATGTAGCCAGAACTCTGATCAATTCTGGTCCCCAGCAGTATTGTGATAAAAACAGATGAAATGTCTCCACCTTTGCCTCCACAAAAACAGTCATTCTTCACCAACTTGATACCTTTCAAAAGTGCTGGAATCAGTTCCAGATACTGAAACCAACAGCAGGCCAATCCCCTTTCCTTCCTCATCTTCAAATCCATTTTCTCTGCGGATTTCATGTATCCTCTAGCTCATTAGTATCCAAAGGATAGTCTGGAGAAGTAACCCTACAAGCTTTTAATGCTGCCCCTCCATTTGCAGCCCTCACTGTAACATACCCAATTACATGCAACTGTATTTGATTCCAAAATCATTTCTGGTTTTACTTATCTCTCCTTCTCTGGTCATTCAATAATACCAAACCAGCTCTCAAACAATTTGCCATTTAGACCATGAGTCTAAATGGGAATGGTGTGTGGTTCCCTATGCGCAGTCCTAACTAGCTGGGGGATAATAAATTGAAACTGCAGAGATAGTCACTGTAAGAAGCTAGGATTCCGGATAAATAATAGACCGTATTTTGAATGGGATTAGGCAGTTTGAGAGTAATTCCGGATCTGACCCTCTCCCTGATTTCCCAGATTAAGGCAATGAACAAGAGTGCTTTCTATCACTTTCAACCAACATGCAACCTTTTCTAGGCAGTAATTATTGTAAAACTGTGGTATATATACTGTAATTTCCACATATGACTTTAGTGCTCTATGTGGAGGCAATTTGGTGTCTCATCTGGAAACTTTAGTGGGTACAAATTCAGCAGCAATGCAAAAGATCTCATATTTCCTGTGTTTAGGGCAGTGTAACAACCAGCAATTCATTTTTGGGCATAATACACAGCGCTGCTCATTACCTTTAAAACCTTACATGATTTAGCTCCAGGATTTTTCCTTTTTCCATATGAATCTCCATACTTAGTAAGAACACCAGGTTTGCTCAAGGTCATTGCAAATTCATTTCTTTCTACTGCCCACCCCACCCTCTAGGAATGAACCCCCTTTATTTTTATCAGCTTTGTAAATGTCTCTTAAAACATCTATATTTATTCAAGCTAACTTTTGATTCTAATGGTTAATTTTAATATTAGTTTGTTTCAGAACAACCTGGAGACTACAGTAGTTGCAAGACAAGTATTTGCAAGATTCCTGGTCATTAATGGAAAGTTTTAAGAGGAAAAGCATGCATACCAAGAGATTCCCCAGACATATAGTCTGGAAAGTGTACAATAAGTGAATTTGAACTTGTTTTTCACCTAGAATTTCTTCTGAATATGTTTTTACTCTGGAACAATATTCATTACAAATAACAAAGGAAGTAATAAAACATTGCTTCTAAATAAAGAATTCTCTCCCTTGTGTGTAAACAAATATAGCTGGAGAATAAAAAATTGAAACTGCAGCGATAGTCATTGTAAGAAGCTAGAATTCCAGATAAATGATAGATCTGTTTTGAATGCGACTAGGCCGTTTGAGTATCTGGGATTAAAAGCAACAGTCCTTTCAAGGCAGGGAGGAGCAACATGTGGCTCCCCAGATAATGTCAATTTCTCACTATTTTAAAGCAGCATGCTAAGAGTGTTGAGATCTGTTTTGATTCAAAAGCAAACTACTCCTGTTTTTAGAAATTAAAACACTATCCTCTCAATTCTACAATCGCTAATTAATCAACTCTTTCCATATACTATGTAACTATTCTATATTAGTTGGGCTATAAATAGAATATAGTTCCACTGGAAGCAAAATAGTTTTCTTTCTCCCAAGCCCAGACTCCATGGGAGAACTAAGAAATCATAAGGTTGTATTGTATGAACAGGCTCTCCATAACAGTCCTGGAAGTATGGGCACTTGACTTTTTAGAAGAAACAAACAGCTGCTAAATTGAAATTCCGAGAATCCTTTTGTTCTTTTGCAGACCTATTTGAAAGAGGTCCATAAAGCAATAGGTCTTGTCTGTCACCAGCACTACTGCTCTCTCTTTGCAAAGTAAGGGTCCAGCTACAAATAGAGAAGGATTCTTGCCAGGTTAATTTTATTCCCTCTGACATAGCATCCTGTTTCAGATCACTCAAAAGGTTCATTAAAACAAACTAAAGTCCATATTTTTTTTAAATATGGTGTTGAATTAGATCCAGCAAGACTTAAATTTTTGGTTTGGTGGACTTAGAGAGATTGGATCAAGGTAAGTGAGCAATTGTAGTGTGGAGTAGCAGGCTGTTGTTTTAGACATACAGCTGTTTGGGAAATAGCATGTAGATGTGATTATGGTGGGAAGGAAAGGGGAGCAACGCATCTAGAGGCCATGTAGGGAAGAAGGACCCTGTCTGATGGCAAAAGCAAAGAGTAAATGGTCATCAAAAAATAAATACGTCAATCAAAAAAAAGTCATCAAAAAATGGTACAAGGAGCATGAAGGGAACAGAGATGGAAGCTCCTATCTCCCACCCCCTTCACCATAACCAGTGGAGAAGAAACTATTAGCCTAGAATTCCACTGTAGCAGGGGCAGAGTAAGAGCTGGGAAGTCACAGACAATGCTGCAGGTTGTGTATAAAGAGATATTGTAGCATCATCGAGGATAAGATCTCAGCAGAAAAGATGTTTGTTGCTGCTGTTGTTTGTACTTCCTTCGTTATTCCTTTCCCCTTCTTTTTAAACTTCTTTCCTTGCTTTTTCTGTATTTTATATTTTTTTAAAAAAATAACAAAGTTTTAAAATGGTTAAAAAGAAGAAGAAATTCTCATTTCCAAGATCCTCAACAGCAGGGAAGCATGTGAATCAAGGTGGAACTCTAATCTCATGTGATGAAAACTGTGGGGTGATTCATGTATACTTTGCAATTAAAACAGCTTAAAAGCTGAAGAAACAGAAACATTTTCTCTTTCAGTCAAAAAACTAAAAATGGCTGTAAAAATTCTTTCCTGTATGAAGCTAAAATCAAGAGAATAATTGCTGAATTATTCTTTTGTCATTTCAGTAGAAATACTTTGTATATGTTAACCTTAGTTTTTTTTAACTTAATAAAATTATGTAAAGGATGATAATAGATTGCAAAGTGGCTTTCTAATCTCTCAAGGCTTGGTGATTCATACATTTTTAGGTTCAACTGTTCTATTTTTATCTACTTTTTATGCAATACAAGTAGTTCTCAACTGAGCCGAAAATTACAGGTGCTGTGTTAGGCTGGACATTTAACTGTGCCTGATTTCATTATATTTTTTGCAATGGTCATTAAGTGAACCAAATCTGTCTGTCTGAATTCTGAAGTCCCAGAACAAATTAGCTTCTACATTTTCAATTACTTTCTCTATTTTATGATCCTACCAGTTCTTGCTTGCAGGCAAATTTCTTGAAGATCTTCCAGTGCACCATTGTTGCTACTTTATCATGCCATTGTTTGTAGTCACTCTGTGCAATCTTGCAGCAGCTAACTAAGTGGTCCACTGATTTCAGCTTCTTTGCAGAGGTGGCATTTATTCTAGCCTTTGTTCTTAACGCTTGGTCTTGTGCAGCCAGAATTAGCCCTTCTGTCTCTTTCTTCAGTTTTCCTGTTCTTAGCCATTGCCAGGTCTTATTATCTGCTTTGCCTTCTATTTTTTTTAATGTACTGGCCACGTAATGCTTTGCTTGCCATGTCTCTTTTCTATTCTTCATTTAATCTTTTTTGTATGCCAATTTAGTGTCTCCAGTATACTAGCCTTCCTGGTATACTAGCTGTAGTACATCTTCTTCACTGTCCTTCAGATCTTCTTCCTGCGCCCTTTATTCTTCTTCAACTGTTTAATGTACTTGAAACATTCCATGCCCACCTATTTTCCTTGGTAGGTTGAGTCTATCAACATCACAATGTGGATGAAGGGCATAATTCATTGTCATTATTTTTCTGGTTTTCCTATCTAGGGCCTTTAGTTCTGCTTGAGTCCAGTCCACTATTCCAGCAATATCTATATATATTCACTAGATATATTCACTATATCTAATGAATGGAATTGCCCAGGTGTTAATTGCGTTGATAGTATTTCCTCCACTGAGTTTAGATTTTAAGATCTTCTTCACTCTGGTGATGTATGCACTTCTGACCTTCTTGACTTCAGTTTGCTTGATGTTGTCATCTTGAAGGATGACCAGATACTTGTAGTGATCATATTCATCCAGATTCTTGATGTCATTTCCATAGGACATCTTGATTCCTTTGATTTTCACCATTTTCCCCCTTTTGATGGCGAGGGTGGCACATTTGTCCAGTCTAAACTCCACTGCAATATCTTGGCTGTATATACAGACAGTGTATATACCATTTCAGATAGTGTTTTTCTATACAACTTCAGATTGCCCTTGTAAGAAGATCGATATCTTAGCAGATGTTTTTGATGTTTGATAACCATGGCCTGATTTGTTCAGTATGGTTGATAGAGAAATAGTGGTATAGTAAATCTCCTTGAAAGATTACTGTCTTACTATTAACCTCTTCCAGTCTATCGCCACTAACCACCAACTTTGACTTCCATTGCACCATCTTTACACAAATCTTCTGACATTTCTACTGGCTCTTGTTATTTCTAGACACTTGATTCACATGGCAGGGAGTTGAATGCCTTCTTGTAATCAAATCAAGTTCAACTTGGTTGTCCTTCTCTTGCAGTTTTCTAGAATTGTCTTGTCAATTAGGAGCTGCTATTTTGTTTTGCTGCTATTTGGGTGGTTTTCTTTCTGCTCAGGTGGAAGGAGCTTGTTTTCAATTAGAAGCTGTTGGACTACACCAATTAGCAATTTGAAACTTGTTGGTAACCACTTAAGCAATAATTGTTGTTGTTCAGTCGCGCAGTCGTGTCCGACTCTTCGCAACCCCATGGACTGCATTACACCAG
>JANHZU010001644.1:153389-166022 GCA_032468055.1 Acrochordus granulatus
ACCCAGATGTTGTCGCGTCTTATTCTTCCTCTCGCCTTGATCCCATGAGGAGCCCGCTGGCCGCGTGACAAGCCACATGTGATATCAACCTTCAACGATCCTTGACATTATGTTAAACCTACTTTTTTGTCTGGTGCAGCTTCCGAAAGCTTGTGGCAGAAAGTGATGAAGAAGAGGGTGACAATGGCAGGTCTTCCACTCTGTTACAGAAACGGGTCAAAAGTAAGGAAGAGAAAGTATGTGTCTATATGAGGTAGTATTTAGGTCTTTTGCTCATCTAAACAGGGCACTGTTGTGGAATCCAACTTCTGAGTTTTTGAGGGGAAAAAGTGGGAATCACATATTTTTTTCTGCTTGTGAGGGGCTTTACTTGAAAGGCACAAAAATACATTTGTAGTAGTCAACTTTATACTAATTTTTAATGAGGGGCAAAAAGTAAAGTATAAATACTTTGATTAAAAAATCTAACTCAAGGATTAATTTGAAAATAATTAAAAACGCAAATAAAAATCCTCACAACATAATGCTGGGACTACAAAAGAGTGTTAGTATTGCCAATCTTAACACTTAACTCTGTTCCTTCCAGGAATATGAGGAAGCAGACTATATCAGCTGGTTGAAAGGTCAAAAAAAGCTAGAAGCAGAGAATGAACTTCAAGATCTGGCAAGTAATAGACTGGGAACAATTGATGTGGATGACTGTACAAATGGGTTGGAGTAGCTGGAATCTAAAGATTCTGTGCTTTGACTTAGCACAGAACTGATCCTTGGTGATTTACAAGACCCTGTAAATCCAGGTAACATTTATGCAAATGATTTAGAATTATTCTCCTAAAATTATACATTGGTCTAGAACTTTCATTTGGGAATACTAAGTAAGAAAAAGGGACAGATTTTCCTCTTTACAGCTTGAGTGGTTTCTTTTATTGATTACCCACTGGCTAATCTTATTGCCAGTTGCTACAATAAACTAATGGAAGGAGAAAAGCTCATCAGGAAGGTGGCAGTATCACATTGTTGTAGCTTCCAAATAGTGTTAAAAGCAAAACTGGAAAGGTCTCTTGTTAGTTTCCTCTGTGTCTCCTCCTATTTGTCCTCCTCCTAACAATTTTAAGATAAAATGGTCATAAAAGAGTTCTATGGATCATTCCTGTCCAAGACAATTGAGATGTCAGTCATCTTTTAGGTGAATTTAATGGTGATCCTTGTTAACTATCATAATCATACGTTTTGGATTTCATCTATGTATCTCTAATTCTCTCCACAGATACCTCTGAAAAAATATTGGAGTAATCCAAAACTGGATGAAGGGGAACAGTTTCTGAGAGATTATATTTTAAACCAGCATTATAAAGGAGGAGGCAATGAAGATGAGGAAGAAATGGAGCATCAACAGGAAGAGTCAGTAATTTTTAGACTTTTGATCTCTTTCTTCCCCCTTCACATTGGAGCAAAGAGTGAGCTAGTAGGAAAGGAATTCATTGATTTCTCACAGTCTGCTAAAGTGGTATTGCATGGGTCTGCATTCAGATGTATGTATAAAGGCTTTGGTTAAGGATGTAACTCAGTGTGCAACTTCTGTGAAAAAGGCAATTCTGTGTTAGGAATCATTAGGAAAGATTGAAAATAAACTCAACCACACCATAGTGCCCCTTCAACTCCTGTGGTACATCTAAATCTGAAATCTTGTGTACTCAGCTGATGTGGTAGCCACATTTGAAACAAAGTTGGAAAAGTGCTAGAAAAGATTACTAGAATGATTGGGGGTTAGAACACCTTTCTGAATGGATGGGTCTGTTTCATTTAGGAAGAAAGCAACTCAAAGAGGATGTGACTGATGATCATGTATGGTATGGAAAAACTGGTCAGGGAGAAGCTGCTTCTCTTCTGGCTCTAGGACTAAGAGTCATTCGGTGAAATTTTAAAAAAGGATAAAAGAAATGTGTTTGCCTGGCACATAACTATTGTAATCTGTGGAATTAATTCCTACAAGATGGGATTTCCACTGATGTGGATGGTTTTAAAGGGGGATTGAATAAATTGATGGATTAATGTTGCCTCTGATGTAGAGGAAGCATATCTCCAGCTACTAGTTGCAAGGGAATAGTGATAGTTCTCTCTCCATCTTCAATTTCTGACCACCCCAGAAACACTGATTGGCTGCTGTGAGAAACCAATTGCAAGACTACTTTGGCCTGATACAGAAAGGCCATTCCTCTGCCCTTATATAAACTACTTGTTCCTGATATTAGGATAGCCTAATTCCTTCTCTGTTGGCTGTTTCAGCTACTTACTGTTTCTTTATTATTTTACTGGCTGTCTTGTGACAAAATCTTCATACAAGTTTGCATACAATCTAAGTATTGCGTTAGCCACTTAAAATTACACAGAAATTGCTGCCTGTTTTTGTCTCTCTTCTACTTCCCCCTCTGTTTTTTGACAGTTATCTAGGCTGACTACATGATAACTTGTTGTATTGTAGCAATCTCTGAAGTCCTCCTAGAAACACATCTTTGCCCCTATTGGCCGCTTGAAATAATGTTTGATTTCTCTGGCCAATCAGGGCAGAGTCATGAGAGGTTGCCATTGGGTTATTGCTAGGGCATGGTTACAACCAGGCTATTTAATTGAGGTATGGCCTCTGGGGCTGCCTAAATTTGGGTAGGATCTGAACTTATTTGAGTAAACCAGGATATAGTGTTGACATTGTAAGATTGGTGTATTCCATTCAGGTACTGTACTTTATAAAATAGCTTCCTTGACTTACATTTAATTCATTTGTCATATATTGCAAATCATTCTGTATCGACTAAAGTATTATTTAGTGGTGGTATTAGGAGTGATTTATAATTATTATAAATGCTTTATAAATAATTAAGCTACAATTCAGATATAACTTTAATGGAAATAGAACCCACTTTTATAATAATGCCATTCCTGAGAATTCCTGAAGGTCTGTGCAATGTGATAGGACAGAAGGAGCAATATTGAATTGTTATTGTATCCACTTGTAGAAAATGTGAATCTATTTCTGCAGTATTTGCTTAAGTCAGTGTTTCTTAATTTTTTTGTCCTCAGCACCCCTTCCCATTTTTAAAAATTATGGACAATCCCAAAAGAGCTTTTATTTGTATAGTTTATGTTTATCAATATTTACTGTATTAAACATTAAAATTGATTCATTTGTAAAATATTTATTGTATCATATAAAACAATATTAAAGTATTAGATAGTAACAAAATATTTTTCATGAAAATACCCACATTTTTAACAAATAAAAAAGAATGACATTGTTTTAATTTTTTTTGCAAATATCTTTAATATATGACAATAATTTTATTTCATCGACCCCTGAGAGGTCTTGAAGGACCCCTTGTAGTCCTCAGACCACACTTAAGAAATACTGGCCTATGTTACACTGTTTCCCATATGTACTGCCTCCCCATAGGCCACCTGGGGTCCAGCTGATCATTTCAGACTCATCAGATGAGGATGAACTCTTCTTAAAGAAACAAGAAGATTTTGAGTACAAATACAACTTTCGCTTTGAGGAACCTGAAGCTCAACATGTAAGTGGTAGAAAAAGTGGCTAGGAAGTTGGAAACTCTTGTTAGTATTATAGGATGGAAATTTGGACACCATCTCCAGTGTGGAGAAACTTGAAATCTGCGTGTGAAGACCACATGCTCAGTTCAAAAATATCCTAGGTTCTCTTTTCACTCCCATTTCCCTTTTAACAGGTAAACACTTATCCCCGCATCATTGCAACATCTGTGCGTCGCAAGTGTGAGCGCCGCAAAGAGAAGCGCCAAGAAATATGGGAGCGCAAGAGAAAAGTATGTGGCTTGGGATCTGGTTTAATCTTGTCTTAGTGTGCTTCATTCATCAATGTTTATCTCATAATCATTCTTTTTCCCAGTTCATGGACTTATTAATTTGTTTAAAAGGAGAGAGAACAGAAGCAGCAGGAGCTGAAGCACCTGAAGAACCTGAAGCGTCAGGAGATCCTGGAACGGCTAGAGAAGCTACATAAGATCACTGGTAGAGCAGGTAACAGTTTCCAAGAAAGTGACCTGGAAGGAGATTTTGATCCCAAATTGCATGAACAGCTCATGGAGGTAAGTAGTAGTTCTTCCCTATTTGCCGAGATTCTATAAGACAAAGACCGCAGTAATATAAAACAATCTGATTCCTGTTTTCCAAGTTTAACAGTGTTGTCTTGATTGTGTGGAAGTAGCGCTGCAGTAGAATAGCAGCTAACTTAAAGTCACCTAGGGAGTGCATGGCAGTAGTGAGATTTGATTGTAGAACTGGTTAGAGTTCAATTTTTTGTTGACTGCATGAGAAAGTACTTGAATTCTGTAAGTCTGAGTTTGGCTGTATGTATGGCTAGCTGAGTGACCATTTCTTAGGAGCATGCAGCTAATTCCATGGCTTAGAAATGCCTAGCAAAAGTAACTTTCCCAAGAACCCAGCAAAACATTTTAGTTTTAAAGATATTGCCATTAAAGCCTGCTGAAACCAAGAAGAAATAATTCAAAAATGTTCTTACTAAATCAGAGTCCAGACTATCAAATAGTAGAATATTCATGGTTTATAATTCAGAATGACATACTATTTAATATTCATGAATATCCAGATAAATTTGTAAGAGGGTGAGGTTGCTGTGTATCTGCTCACCTACCATTGTCCTTGCTGTTACTCTCTTTCATCATCTGCATTTTTAAAACACCTGTCTTCAAACAATTACCGAGATAGTTCTAGCCAATCTTAGTTGATCTAAAAATATTTAGCAGAATTTGGTTAGTTTGTGGGATGGGAAATGACCAAAAAATGCTGGAAGTGTAGACAAAGTGGGAAATTTGCAAAAACATTCTGGAAGAATGCAGAACATGTTGATAAAATCACTGGGACTCAAGCTTTAGTTGAAGGAGAACTGAGTTAAAAATCTGTATTTCAAGATTAGCTGAACCACAGGTAGTCTTTATGATCACATTTGGGACCTGAACTTTAATCACTAAGCAAAGCAGTTGTTTAGTGAACCACACCCAATTTTATGATATTTTTTGCTGTGGTCATTAAGCAAATCATAGTTGTTAAATGAATCTGGCTTTCCCCATTGATTTTGCTTATTGGAAACTGGGATCCCAGGACACTGCAACCATCATAAATACATGCAGTTACTAAGCACCCAAATTTGATAATGTGATGGGGATGCTTCAGTGGTCCCAAGTTTGAGGAATCAGTTTTAAATCACTTTTTTCAGTGCTGTTGTAACTTGCTTATTTTGAGGAATATGAAATCTAGTTGTCACTCAAACATCCTTAAGAGAAATATACATATTCCTTGACATTCTGGGTTCTGGGGGAAGAACTCAATGCATTTTTATAAATATAGCTAGAAATATTCCTCAGTTTGACCTATAGATTATAATTTATTTTTCTACCTATTGTTCACCCAGCTCAGCCTGAAATCATATATGGCTATCAAGATTATGACATTATGAAACTTTTAACTGATGTTCTTTCCTGTAACACAAAATAGACAAAATCTACCAGTTGTATTTGATTTGTAAATTGTGAGGCAATCCTCCCTGGGCAGAATGAGGAACACGTAGGCTTTGTGCACAGTTCAGGAGTTATAAGGGCAATCAACTATACTTTTTGTTTAAAAAGATCAAATGGGGAGGGAAAGAGTGGCTTCAAGAATACTAAAGGTTTATTTCCTTTAGGACATAAATAAATCTTGAATGTTACATTTTTCATATCTAGACTTTTTTTGGGGATGAATACTATGGAGTTGGTGAAGAAGAGAAACCACAATTTGAAGCTGAAGAGGGGATTGATGGTATGTTCGGTCATCTTGGAGCAAGGGAAAGTTGTTATTCATGTAAAAAACAGATGCTTTGGGATTGATACTAGGGGTTTTAAATTTCAACTCATAGACTTTCCAGGACACAGACTCCTGGAAAAGAATTAACTGATAATCCTTAAATCACAAAATTGGGATATGCTAAATATTCTCTTCATGGAACAGCTCATTGAGTGCTCCGTGCCTGAGATGAAACATGCATGTTGCAAATGTTTCGGCGGCATTCAAAATGAAAGGGGACTGTTTAAGATAGAAGTGGTTTGGGAGACAGGGAGGAGGAACTCGAAGAAAAAGCCACAAGGTTTCCTTGGTGACAGCATATGTGGATATTGGTGGAAGCAGCAGCAAGGGAAGGGTGGGAAGGTGCTGGGAAGATGGAGCAGGAGAGCCAACATGCAGGACATCTGGAGGAAAAGAGAAGTGTGAAGGGGAAACAAACTAGCTTTATCCCCCATAAAATCACTGGGAATCTCTCTGGATTTTGTTTTGGCTAATACTCAGAACAACTAAAGTATTCTGGGTTTTGTTACTGCAGCTGTTCAGACCTTCCTGAATGCAGTGGATTGTGTGGGGGTAACAAGGACTGAACCATGTGTGAGTCATTGCGCATGATCAAGTAAAGGAGGGGCGTCCCCCAGAAGGATTGTTAGATATAACCAAGATTGAGATCTTTCACACCCTAGAAGGAGAAATTCTTGTGATCACACAGAACCATTCAAGCAGTAAATGAGAATTACTTTTGTTTCTCTCAGTTCCTTTCATCTCAACAGATTGTTTCAGATTCAAATCAAAACATTTTCTATTGCATGCAACCCTAAATATTTATTTGTAATCCGCCTTTATTATTTTTATAAACAACTCAAAATAGCAAACATATTTAACACACTTTCCTCCTCCTGTTTTCCCCCCAACAGCAGCCCTGTGAAGTGGGTTGGGTTGAGAGAGAGCGACTGGCTCAACATTACTTAGCTGGCTTTCATGACTAAGGCGGGATTAGAATTTATGACCTCCTGGTTGCTAGTCTGCTACCTAAAATAAAATAAAAAGAAAACATATGGTGTATTCTTATCTGATACAAATACTCCTATTCTAGTTTTTTCTAGCCAGTTGTAGCCTGTGGTTGCAAATGTGCTAAATCAAACTTTAATTAACAGATTGTCATAGCTGCTTGGCTAAGATGAAATCAGCTATGATACAGTTTCATATGATCTAGTTTATACAACAAACTAAGAAAAATAGTGATTTGATTTTTAGCTGATAGGGTTAAATTGTGGTTGGTGATTTAAGCATGCATATGAATTATCAATAGTATTTTATCCTACATTTTTCATATATAACTCAAGGTGACCAGCATACCTCAGACTCTTGCCTCCTATTTTCCCCAGAACAACCACCCTATGAGTTGGGCTTAGAGAGCATGACTGGCCCAGAGTTATCCAACCAGCTTTCATTTCTAAGAGAGCTCATTGTTAATAGGCCCATTAAATTTTCCAATCCCCCCATTACTTTTCCATGATTCCTGAAATTGCAAAATCCTGCTAGAGTTATTTGCATTTGACACTCCATTTCTTGTAGGAATTTTTCAAATTGCAGAACAGGCAGGTGTGGTATGAATTTTGTTTCTTATGTTTGTGCGCTTTTCAGCAAGCATCCTGTTGGTCATGCAAATAATAAGTTGATCAAGATGATCGCTTTGGCCTCTTTTTAAAGCTTCTGACTTCCATCTAATATGTGGAAAGTCGCTTGCAGAATTTGAGGATATCATTAATCAGATATATAAGTAAAGAAAACATGACTTAGAAAAACAGGAGTCATTTGGAGCATGGAGAATAAAATCTTTTAAATAAAATCCTCCTTTTGTAGGAGTAGTAATTGGTGCAAACCCCTATTGTTTATTATCATAATGAACATGGACAAATTGAAACAAGGGAATGGAGTAACATTAAATGACATTTAAAATATAGTGTTTGTGATCCAGATTTTACACTAGTCTTTGGGTATGCACTGAGTGGAAGAAGAGGGAAGTCTGGTGGTCATGAATGAAGCAAAGTTTCATGAAACAATAAGCTGCAGAATCATCTCTTAAAAACGCTTTTTCTCCCCCTTCCCTTTTTCCCAAATTCAGATGAATGGAATTGGGACAAGTGGACTGGAAACGATGATGGTGTGTGGCAGAAGCAGGAGAAAGATTACCAGCCACACTGTGAGGACCCTGACTTTGTGGTATGCTGGCTTCTTAATGATTTTAGCACACATTATTGTGCAGGGCACAAAAAGGGGAAGCTGTTGTCTGCTGGTGCCCTTGCATTACAGCCAGGATTGCCCAGGGCCAGCAGGTAATGCTTCAGATTTGGAAGGCAAATATTAAATCCAAGGACAGCCACAGTCTACACCAATATAATTTATGTACACTTTGAAGGCTTAAAATATTCAACAAAAACAAATACATAATTACATAAGGAGATCAGAGGTGATTGAATCCATGGCCTTGGCTTGATTTTCTCTCTAATCTTTCACAGTCTATAGGATTTTCTGCTAAGGTCTTTCTGTGCAATATTTGTTTCTCTGTGAGTGCTGCAAACCTCAGGATTCAAAAGAGAAAAAAACAATTTATTGAGTGCAAAGTATAAGTCTGTAGGTTCTGTATGGTAAAAAATCAAGGAGCTCAATTTGATACCCAGGTAAAATACTGGTGGTGATGGGGGAGTTATAAATTGTGGATAGCAGTTGCTTTGAGTGTCTGAGAAATGAGTTAGTATCTTGCTTTTCCTATGTGAATCCTGGGGGAAGGGAGCTCTGCTTCCTATTATGGCTCTGTGACTGGACCCATGTTCCTCATCCCCCCTGGTCTCTACATACCATCTTTTCAGATGGATGCAGATTATGACCCTTCCCAGCAACCAACATATTCCAAAAAGAAAAAGAAGCTGGAGATCCCTCTCCTAGGCAAAAAGAAGTGCAAACTACCTTTTGCAGAAGCCATCTCTCGTGAAAAAAAGCCCTTTGACTCTGGTAAGAATTTGGGGAGAAATTTGTCTCTGAGTCAGCCAATGACAAAGCTTGTAAGCTTTGAGATTGATTTAAGGATTGATTTAATTAGTTTAAAATCATACCATTCTTTTAATGATGGGTTTATTAACTGAGTATCAGAGAGCAATGGCTATGTTACAACCAAGCAGAGCACCATGGAAATACAAAGGCCTTTGAGTTCCCTTGAAATGTTCACTAAGCTAGGTAATACAAAAAGCAGAGATGGGAGGAAGGAAGAGAATCATCCAATTTAGAATTACCAAGGCCTGAGATCTGCATTGTAGATAGTCTAAAGAAGATGCTACTAGAGATGAAGGATGGGCAGGATCTGTAATTAGAAAGATTAACATACCTTGGCTTCCACTAAATTCTCTTGAATTCTGTAGAAACAAAGACATTTGAGCAGTACTTGGATGAGTTCTACAACCTGGACTATGAGGACCTGATAGGGGATCTTCCTTGTCGTTTCAAGTACCGCACAGTTGTTCCCGGCAGCTATGGACTCTCAACTGAAGAGGTAAACCTTTCCTATAGTAATAAGATAAGTAATAAGTATAAGTAATAAGATAAGTAATATTAATAAAATAAGGCAACTTCCTTCATAGCTTAGGAAAGGATCAGAGTGGGTGCATTTTGGATTGACACTAAGAGAACCATAAGAGACCAATGGTTTCCTTTTCAGATTTTGGCAGCTGATGATAAGGAGCTGAAGCGCTGGTGTTCTTTACAGAAGATCTGCATGTACAAGTGAGCGGCAGGAACATAAAGCTAAAATATCTTGTTTATAACATGGTTGTAAAGAATCTGGAACACGGCAACATTTCTTGGCTTTCCCTTCAAAAAGGACTAGTGGTTAATGGGCAAAGTAATCGAGTAATTAAGTGTTCAACCAAAGTAATCTAGTAATTAAGTGTTCAACCAAAATTTGGCAAAGAAATATTTTCCGACTTGTCTTTTCCTAATCTCCAAATGTCCCTTTGTTACTTAATAGCATGGAACAGAAATGAATATAGCAGGCCTGGAGTGTTTAATATTTTTTTTAGAAATGAGATCTAATAGAAGTAAGTCCTGGTTTTTCTAAAATGAGGTAAAAAATATGCAGTCCAATATTTTCCTTCTGTTTGATAGATTAAGAATGAATTATGTCAGTTGTCCATTTCAAGTTAAAAAAGTACTATCTTTTGAGTTTTTGCCTTGTAAAAATTAGATTTCAGTTTAGTCCCTGCACTCAGTCACTCATGCCCTCATCATCTCGATCCTGGACTACTGTAATGCGCTCTACATGGGGTTTCCCTTGAAGAGTATCCGGAGATTGCAGCTGGTGCAGAGTGTGGCTGCATGGATGATTTTAGAGGCCAATAGATCAGCCCACATAACATCTTTGTTCTGTGAGTTGCACTGGTTACCAGTTTACTTCTGGGTACAATTCAAGATGTTAATATTGATCTTCAAAGCCCTTCATTGCATGGGACCAGGCTATCTGAGGAACCGGGTCACCCTGATGGGGAGTTCCTGGCCCACCAGAATCAGCAGAGGAGTCCTCCAGTTCCCATCGGCTCAGGAATTTCGGCTGGCGGGGTCTAGGAGAAGAGCCTTCTTTGCTGTGGCTCCTGCCCTATGGAACATCTTGCCCCTCGAGTTGAGGGCTTCCCCTTCCCTTATGGCCTTCTGGAAGGGCCTTAAGACCTGGCTCTTAAGAGGCCTGGGGCTCCAGGGAGGGCTCATCATCATCATGGAGGTGGCTAATGGATCCTCACCCCCCTTTTACATACGAAATATTTTTAGCCCACCTCTCTAGTCTGCTGGTTTTTTTATTTATTTTATTTTTTAAATGATTTTAATTAATGTTTTTAGAATTGTATTTTGTTAGCCGCCGAGAGTCTCCAGATTTTGGTGGCATATAAATTAAATAAATAAATGTGCTTTCCCTGCTAGCTGGCAGAATGTGCAGAAATTATTGGAGAAGAAAAAAAGGTAAAGGTTTCCCCTTTCAGTTGTGTCTGACTCTAGGGGGCGGTGCTCACCTATGTTTCATAGCCAAAGAGCCATTGTACAAAGACGCTCCCACCGAATTAGGTGGTACCCATTTATCTACTTGCATTTTTACATGCTTTCAAACTGCTAGGTTGGCAGGAGCTGGGACAGGTAACAGGAGCTCACCCTGTTATGTGGCAGCACTTGGGTCTCAAACTCAGGTTGCCAACCTTCTGACAAGTCCAGCATCTTTGCTATTTGGCCACCGCATGACCTGGCCCTCTGTCATGAAGGGCTTTATAGGTGAATATCAACTCCTTGAATCATGCTTGGAACCACCAAGAAGCCAATGCAGCTTGCAGAGGAGTGGTGTTACATAGGCATAATGGGAAATGCCAATAATTGCTTATGCCACTACATCTTAGGCCAGCTGCAGCTTCTAAATGCTCTTCAAGGGCAAGCATATGTTGACCATGTTAAAATAATCCAAACAGGAGGTTATAAAGGCATAAGTCATTATGAGCATGCCTTAGAACAGGCAGAATTGGAGCACAAGATGAACCTGTGCAAAAATGCCCCTGGTTATGGCTGTCACCAGCTATTCCATGTTTAGATGGTTTAGATTTTATTTTATCATGTAGCCTTATATTATTTGTTAAACATTGGTTTTAGAAATATATTTTCCACCAAATGCTGTCATATAAAGTTCTAGTCTACAGCCAAGCATTCTGCACTGGACCCTTCCTACTCATCTGCTGAAATATTTTCACTTCCAACCTGATTAAACAGCATTATCTTAATTTCAATACATTGGTTAGTTAAATAAGTTAATTGTGACTAATTCACATCTGCTTTTCCTAGCAGAAAATCTCCTTCAGCTAAGTGTTATTTTTATTCTTTCTGAGTCCTTCCTTACCAGGTAAGATTTACCACGATCACCTCTTCCTCCTATTCGTTGATTAGAATCATAGTAGAATTTATAGACTTGTCCTTTTTCAAAATTGGAGGATTAACCCATAGATCACATGATACATTGCAGTATTTTATGGCTTAAAAATTCTCTTGGCTTGACTTATATGCTTTCCAAAATTTGTAGCAAAAAGGTATTTTCTTTATTCTATTATAGTTAACTGACCATAGCTGTAAAGTTAATGGGGAAAGGTAAGAGAAAAGGTAGTTGACAGATGGACAGAGTAAAAACAGAAAGAGAGGGAGGCATTATTTATTTGTCATATTTATATACTACTGATTTCAGAAGCAACTCTAGGTAGCTCACAAGTAATATAAATAAAAACAGTAAAATAACAACAATATGACATAAATAAAAAAAATTAAAAAATGAAAGGAGGCGAGCAAGAAGTGCATTGGGGGGAAGTGGAATTAACTAACCCAACAACCACCTCCATGATGACAAATCCCCAATGGAGTCCCAGGCTAGCTTGCAGAGGCAGATCTTTATATTATTTGAATATAAAATTAAAAGAAAAAAAATTCCCATAATCTTTTGTGATAAACCAAACAATTCTGTAATTAAGGTGAGGAGAATGCCTTTGTTAACATTTTCCTTACAACAACTTACCTCTTATGTTAGATATTCATATAATGTTATTAAATAATATTTTAATTGCTCATGGTCAGCTTGTCCTCTGTATACAGGAGATAGAATATAATTAACATATATTGGTGCCTCACAAGACGAGATTAATCCGTTCCGGAAGAACACTCTTAGTGCGAAATTCTCGTAAAGCGAAACGCAGT
>JANHZU010001644.1:175922-189290 GCA_032468055.1 Acrochordus granulatus
TATTATTTCAGCTAATTGTGAGTATTACAATTAGCTGACCCCCATCCTTTTAAGTTTGAGCTATTTCCTGATATTCTGCTTTTGTTATATGTCTCTCATTCCAAAACCTATCCTTTTAGTTTCTTGTTTTATCAGACAGCTCATAGACAGACCATAGCTGTCTCATCAGCTGACTCTCATTTTTCATACTCTTTGGTATTACTTGTAATTTGGACCTTAACTATCTCATGCTTAGAAGAAATATTGTGTTGATTAAAATTTAGGATATTTAAAACATAGATACACAGGGATAGAAAGGAATTATTTATTATAGTTTATAATTCTTATGATGTTGATATGATAAGATTGAGAGAAGGAAACATCTTTCTTTTTGTATGGAATTAGGGAGATTCAGTCAGAGCTGGGTTGGGACTGATGGGGAATTTTTTAAAAATGGTTTGCCTTTTTTTGGGAGGGTGTATGTGTATTTACTTTTTAGATTTTGTTCTTGTCATTTGTTGTATTTTTTGTTATCTTATTTTTTGTGATTTTTTTCTATATGTTGTATTTTATTTTGGAGAAAAGTAGTAAAAATTATTTTAAAAAATAAACTCCATCTCACCAGGTGTTAGTAATACCATTAATGCCAAATTTACTCCCTTGCCACATAATAAATCCTTTAATTTACTCTGCATGTGCCCGATAACTTATGCCCTTAAATACTGTACAGTCCTTTTGCATCTTCTGATGTATTCCTGAACATTCCTTTCTGTTTATCACTTCCTTAGATATTTATTTTTATTACATTTATATGCTGCCAATTTCAAAGTGACTCTCGACGGCTTACAATAAAACATGTAATAAAAACATAATTATGGATTCTGGACATTTCTTTCAAGATGGTTCTGGGTACTGGTGCATGCCCCCATTCCAGATTTAGTTCAAAGCTTGCCAGATGACCTGAACAGATGTCTTCTAAAAATATTTTTCCTTACTTTTATGTGCTATAAAATATTGAGCAGTTCTGTTCTAGGCCCTGTGTTACTTAACACATTTATAAATGACTTGGGTAAAAGTTCACAAAACATAATGATCAAATTTGCAGACAGCACAGAAGCAAAAATCTCAGAGGACAGTTTCAAGATTTGGGAGGATTTTGACAAGCTAGAACAATGAGCTGCAACCAGCAAGATGAACTTCAACAAGACAACTGCAAAATCCTCTGCAAAATTTTGCAGAGAATGAGAGGATGGAATGTAGAAATATTCCCAAGGGGAGAAAAGGAGCTTGATTTACTATTAAGCCTGTAACTAACATTATATGATGTATTTATTTTCACTAATATGCGTACCTTAATTCAAGTACATGCTTTGGAATCATATAAATTTCTTCCTTATCAAAGTTGATACATATATTTATGAGGCATCATAATTTATTTTGACAACTTTAAAAACTTAGCTTCCTTTTCCTTTCCTCTAATAAAACTACCTAATTGCTATTTTATTCTATTATTACAAAATTAAATCTATTTTAATTGTGTTTTTTGATAAAATATTGATTTATCATTCTGGAACCAGAGAGTTTATATAAACTTATAAAACACTCCCTGTTATTAGCCATAATCTCTTAATAAATCTATCATACATATACAATATTATTAAGCTTATATTTGAATGCAACATTTATGAAATTATATTTTGATACATATAGTGGCTTTTCTCTGTGGCCAAGAAGTGTCTGACAAAGAGTGATAACTATATTAAAGTGTGTGTCTTAAACTTAAGGTTTGCTTTAATATTTATACTGCAATGCACATTCTCCTGGTTCTAAAAACAGCCTCAGTAGCTATTCATTGTTTACAATGTTGCTTGTTCTGTTTTCAGTTTCTGACTGAAATCCAGTAAATCTGTTTCAATCTAAATCTATATAGAAAGTAAATTATAATCTGGGAAAATGCCAGACAATTAGAGAAGAGGTGATAAATATAGCATAACTTATACTATATAGAAAATAAATTTTCAAGGATAGACCCAAACCTGACTTATAAATGATTTTTTTTCCTGCATTGTAAGGAATTCTGGTCCTAGTAAAATCTGCTTTTCTTTTACTCATGCCTAGATCCTACTTGCAAAAGTAATATATTCACATATTGTTTCTAGAGTTCTAATTGGTTTCACGGTTTTCTTAGCAAATTAGATTTCTGAAGTTCAAAGAGATATTGATAAATGCTCACCTCCAGAGGAAAGTTCTCCTTTGTGGTATCCACACAAGGCTGGCAGTAATGAGGATCCAAGTATAACAGGGAGTCATCTGGGGAGCAAGGGAAGTAGGAGGCAGAAATCAGCACCTAGATATGACCATCTTCTTCTTGAAAAAACTGCACTTGTCAAAAGAAGAAAAATGGAGCATCCATTTCAACCAACCAGCCTTTAGATACTTTTTCAACCAGTTGGTTCAATGTGGATGGTTCACATGCATCTTCCTCAAATGAAACTCTGCTGCCTAATATGGTAGCAGGTTTACAAATAAAAAAGCCACTGGCTTTTTTCCCATTTACCAAGGACAATTCTACACGTTGTTTTTAATTAGGGTAAATGACCAGTCAGAGCTACCTATATGCAGGAATATTCTCCAATTACAGGGAATGACTACTGCCTTGTTAGGCAAAATCTATTTATTTTCAAAAACAACAATTATTTCTTTTCTTCCTAGAAAATATGTTGACCCAAAAAACTGCATATTTATTTCATCCTATCCTTCATTCAGACAAGAGCTATTTATGTAAGGTCATACACATGGTTGACATTTCACCACAACTTCATGACTTCAGATACCTGAATATCAATAAAGGGAGGTTTTTATTTTTACTGGGTAACTGTTTTATGAGTATAACTGCTTATTTTTAATCACACATAAAAAGTTTTTTTGCATATAATAAATATGATGATGATAAATCAAGCTGTCATAGTACTCATGTCTCAGTTGGAAACAGTTAACTTCTATTAGTTTTAAAAAGTAACAAGGACTGCCAAACATAAGTAGCAGAATTATAGGGTTAAATTTTAGCTGGCAACAATACAGCTGCATTTGCAGAATCTAACAACAGGCATAAAATCTAGATTGTCATAATTACAAACTGAAGTTTCAATCCAGTAGGATTAGAGTGATGTGTTTGAAACAATATTCAATAGCAAAAACATAAACTGTACTGTAAATTTTGCTGTTGTTACGGAGGTTACTATATTTTATATTAAGAATTTGTGTAATAAATTTACTGATGCTTAGTGTGAAAGTTTGAAAAACTGACTTGGCTTATGTTGACCTATTATTAGGAGGAAAAAATAGAAGATTAGAGAGTTTTGAGGTTTTGTGAGATTTTTGAGCTCACAGTGAAATTTATTACCTTGATATCCAACAAAATAGAGTGAGTGCCTTGGTTTCCCTCCAATAATTCCAATGCAGAAATCTAATTTCAACATCTCCTGCAGGATAAGGATTCAGAATTCAATAAACCCACCAAATCCTGGTTCCTTTTTTACTAGATATTCAACCCCCAGTTCTTATCTATGATGATTAGGAGAGAGTATCATTTTTCAATCACTTTGGACATAAGTGTATCTTGTGGAGGGAAAGACATTAAGTTGTAAGATAAGTTAGTTGGAAAAGCCAATAGTTACATTCACTGCTGTTTCTGATTTGCAGTTTCTTAAGAGCAATTTCTTATCTTATGAGCATATGAGCATACATACAAGGAGATTCCAGACCCATCTCCTCAACAGACATTGTACAATTCTGCTTATAGAATAATTACAACTCCAGTATGTTCTCTTCATACAATGAGTTGGGAAAAGAATGAAGCATCAACATGGATTGTATGTGAACTCTGGATTCCAACTATTTGCACCTATTCTCAAGTCACCTTGATGCAATCCAAGTAGGCAACATTAAAAGTCTCTCCACCCAGCCGCATGGGCACCAGGATAATGACTGCTTTCCATTCTGCACCAGGATCCCATGGAGTCCTGCTCTCATTCTTGTTGGCTAGGTTTGCCACATCTCCTTTGTACACTGTGGGTCACCAGAGAAGAGAATACAATCATAAGCCAAATGGACAATAAACTAGCTAAGTCCCTTTAACCGTCCTGAGGCTTGAGCACAGGACAAATCTGCCCAACTCCCCCTTCTCCAAAGTTTACCTGTGCAATCCTGAGATACATATACTACCAGATTGTCTGCTTCTGAAGAGCAATCCACTGCTTTCCTACAGGGGCAAAATTGTACACTTCAGTGGAACATTATCCTGCCAATTTTTCACAGTTCAGATTGTTGCCAATGAAAAGGAAGGTGGAGAGTAGACAAATAGTAAACTTGGAGAGTAAACAAATAGTAACTATTAATGGGAAGATACCTGGAAAAGAAGGAATTCCAGCTCTGTTTGCAATAGTATAAAGCAGTAATCAGTAGTCATTGCTGCTCCAATGCATAAAGGAGTGTATCAGCTCAGTAGTAGTAGTCATTGCTGCTCCAATGCATAAAGGAATATATACTCTTTTATTCTCCAGATCTTGCTAACCCACAACTTCCAGAAGCCTAAATCAATGTGGGAATTGTATGGGATGCCAGGGGTTCTAGTTTAGCAGCATTAGGAAAGGTTCCCCATTCTTAATAAGAATGCCTTTCTCCTGCAAGGTGACAGCTCCCTAAATGTTCAGATGACAAAGAAGGCATGGGAGATTTTCCATGTATTGCCTTTCTTTCCTTCTTTATAATTATACAATTCATCAAGGACATGGAAACCAGCTAAGTTCCATCACTATTCTTTTCAACAGAACTTGGACAAATTTCCTGCACATTAAGCAGGCTTTTTAAATGGCAGGTTCATTTAGTATTTTAGTTAACCATTCTGAAACCTTGTAATTGCAGAGTTTAGGTATCTCTGGCTGTTATAAAACTGCCCTAAAATAAGAGCATAGAATATTCTTGGTAGAGCACCTGACTCTCACATAGCTATCAGAGCATACAATAAAATACTGAGATAATGAGGGATTTGCAAAATGTTTGAATTTTACCATTTGAAACATCCTCTTTTTAAATTTGAAGCAAATTATTTCAGTCACTCTGAGAATACTCAAAATACTTCCAAAGTGATTAAAACAGCCTGTTTCAGATGCAGAGCAGATATTTCAAATGAGAAGTAATTATCTTGAACTCCAAGTGAAATATTTTCAGTTCAGAATGGTCAAATTCAAAGCATTCTGCACACAACAATAAATTAACGTCTTAACTTCACCATCAACAAGCAGACCAGAAAATCCACCCACAAGATTCCTGTTGAGAAAATATTAATGATTCTCAAACCTGCTTTTCCTCCCCTCCATAATATAAATTCATTCTGGTACCCTATTACCATTCACCTGAGGATGTGGGCTGTGACAGAAGGGCCATACCAATCTCCAGCTTTCTTCCCTGAATTACGCCCAAGATCAACTAGTTGGTGAATCCCAAAGGGCGCTCGTGGCTGATCTGCAAACCATGAGATAATCTTCCGGTGGTAGCACTCCTTTTCCAGCTCATCATATCTGCAGGTATGCCGAGAAGCCCATAACTCCCAGGGGCCCATGGTCCTATCAGTGGAGATGGATGAAGTTTGGTGCAGATGAAGGATACTGGGACAGGGCAGGGAGGTAGCTTTCATGGGCTGCATATCTGTCAAACTGCTAGCAAGAGGGGCATCTGACCAGGTCCAATCTGAAAAATTAAACACAAAACAAAAAGAAGAAAGGATAGCAAGCTATTCAATTCCCAAAACCCCCCCAAAAGTAATTCAGGTATTATTTATTCACTCAATAGCAAGCAAACTGGAACAGACTGAAGGTACAGACACTATACTGCTCAAATTGGCTACAAATTATGACCCACACTTTGGTTGGTGGAGGTACCACAAAATGTAGTCTACTCAACGTTTTTCTATTATTATGCAGATGTCCTCTGTTTACTGATCTATGGAGGATGGAGTGTGCAAAGAAGCTACTGAATTAGATAGCTCTTTAAGATCCTCCATGGGACAAAATGTAGACGTATGCACTCCAGATGCTTAGCCTAGATGTCTTAGTACGAAGGCAGGAGGAACAGAGTCCCTCAAGTGCCTCATGTATAACCTTGCCACTCACCTTTGCTAAGAAAATGGACAAGGAGACCCTGAGCAAGCAGCATCTGCCCGCTGCGCAACATACAGCCCCAGCCACAGTCAGTTGTCCATGTAGTGCCCTCAAGCTGCTGAAAATCTCGACGGTAAGTGAACCAGATGCGAGAGGCAAAGTCTTTCTGGAAACGTTCCATATCATCTTCAAGGAAAAATAAAGTTCTGTCAGGTAGAGGTCCTCTGTGGCAGAGGGCACCATTCTTTATTAGGCCTCAAAAGAAGCCCAAAGACAAGAGGCTACCTTTACACAAACTAAAGCTGCAAGAAATCTTAGCATGTACCCTATGCAGCATAAGGCAAGAAAGGGAGGGAAATGTTATAAAAGGCTAGCATAAAAAAGCTTCCAGGCCTTGATGAATCCAGGTACTTTTTCTAAAAACATAAATCCATGTACTTCTTCTAAAATATGGCAACATTTTCATTAATGTGGTTGGATGGACTGTACACCAAGTTGTTGAGATTTGGTTTCATGGAGAAGAGAGTGGGCAGTCAAGCAGAACTAAAGCTAAATTCTAAGAAGGCCCTCCCTTGTTGCATCAAAACTACTTACCCTCTTGTCCTAAGTGATAGACATGTCCAAACACATGGACTGGTGAAAGCTTGTTGAAATTGGCTTTGGTCCTGACAATCCAACCTAGGAAGAAAAAGGAACAGGAAGCCCAATCTCAGATTCTGTGATATCTCAAATTTACATCAACTGGGCCATCTCATTTTCTTCTGGGAGTTACTGAGGCAATATGTTACCTAACTTCTGATTTTCAAACACTGTATCTTCACATACAAAATGCATGACAGGAGCAGAGGAAGGAACCTCTAGCACAGCCTTTTCCCTCTTGTTGTTCAGTCACTCATTTGTGTCTAACTGTTCATGACCCCATGGACTGTAGCATGCAGGCCTCCCTGTTCTGCACTACCTCCCGGAGTCTGCCCAAATCCATGCCTATTGCATCCACAATGCTATCTAACTATCTCGTCCTCTGCTGTCTCTTCTCCTTTTGCCTTCAATCCTTCCCAGCATCACAGTGTTGTCCAATGAGTCCTCTCTTTTCATTAGATGGCCAAAGATTTGGTATCTGTCCTTCCAAAGAACAATCAGGGTTGATTTATTTTAGGAGTGACTAGTTTGATCTCCTTGCAGTCCTAGGGACTCTCAAGAGTCTTTTCTTTCACCACAATTCAAAGGCATCAATTCTTTGACACTCAGTCTTCCTTATGGTCCAACTCTCACAGCCATACATTACTACTGGGAAAACCATAGCCATGACTATACAGAACTTTATTGGCAAGTTGATGTCTCTCTTTTTAATATGCTGTTTAGGTTTGCCACAGCTTTCCTCCCAGGAAGCATCTTTTAATTTCATGGCTGCAGTCACTGTCTGCAGTAATCGTGAAGCTCAAGAAAGTAAAATCTGTCACTGCTTCCATTTCTTCCTCTTCTATTTGCCAGGAAGTCATAGGACTAGATGCCATGATCTTAATTTTTTAATGTTGAGGTTCAAGCCAGCTTTTGCACTCTCCTTTTTCACCCTCATCAAGGGGCTCTTTAGTTCTACTTCACCTTCTGCCATTAGAGTGCCATTAAAGTCTGTATATTTGAGCTTGTTGATATTTCTCCCAGCAGTCTTAATTCCATCTTATGATGAACAATCATCCCAGCATTTTGCATGATGTACTCTGCATATAAGTTAAATAAACAGGGTGACTATGTACAGCCTTGTTGTACCCCTTTCCCAATTTTGAATCAGTCGTTCCATGTCCAGTTCTAACTGTTGCTTCTTGACCAGCATACAGTTTCTCATGAGACAGGTAAGGTGGTCTGGTACTCCAGTCTCTTTAAGAACTTGCAGAGTTTGTGGTGATCCACAAAATCAAAGGCTTTAGCATAGTTAATGAAGCAGAAGTAGATGTTTTTCTGGAACTCCCTTGCTTTCCAGCAGATGTTGGCAACTGGATATCTAGTTCCTCTGCCTCTTCAAAACTCAGCTTGTAGTTCTGGCAGTTCTTGGTTCAAATACTGCTGAAGGCTAGCTTGTAGAATTTTGAGCATAACCTGGCTAGCATGTGAAATGAGTGCAATTATAAAGTAGTTTGAACCTCCTTTGGCATTGCCCTTCTTTGGGATTGCAATGTAAACTGACCTTTTCCAATCCTGTAGTCACTGCTGAGTTTTTCATATTTGCTGGCATATTGAATGCAGCACTTTAACAGCATCATCTTTTAGGATTTTAAATAGCTCATTTGGAATACTGTCAGTTCCACTAGGTTTGTTGTTAGTAATGTTTCAAGGCCCACTTAACTTCACACTCCAGGATGTCTGACTCTAGGTCAGTGATTACACCATTGTGGTTATCAGAGACATTTGGATCTTTCTTGTATAGGTCTTCTATGTATTCTTGCCATCTCTTCCTAATCTCTTCTGCTTCTGTTAACTCCCTACCATTTGTGTCCTTTATCATGCCCATTTTTGAACAAAATGTTTCTTTGATATCTCCAATTTTGAAGACATCTCTAGTCTTCCCAGTCTATTGTTTTCCTCTATTTCTTTGCATTCTTTGTTTAAGAAGGCCTTTTCTCTCCTTGCTCTTCTCTGGAAATCTGTATTCAGTTGGGTAAATCCTGCCCTTTGTTCCTTGCCTTTTCCTTCCTTCTTTCCTCAGCTATTTGTAAAGCCGCATCAGACAGCCACTTTGCTTTCTTGATTCTGTTTCTTTGGGATGCTTTTAGTAGTTATCTCTTGTACCCACTTAAACATTTTCATCACCTCCATTGTAAATTCATAAGGGATATGATTGAGGTCATACATGAATGGCTTAGTGGTTTTCCCTACTTTCTTCAATTTAAGCCTGAATTTTACAATAAGCAGCTCATGATGTGAGCCACAGTCAGCTCCAGGTTTTGTTTTTATTGACTGTATAGAGCTTCTCCATCATTGGCTGCAAAAAATATAATCAATCTGATTTCGGCATTGACCATCTGGTGATGTCCATTTGTAGAGTTGCCTCTTGGGTTGTTGCAAAAGTGTATGTTATGACCAGTGTGTTGACAGAACTTTGTTAGCCTTTGCCCTGCTTCATTTTGTATTCCAAAGCCAAATTTGCCTGTTACTCTGGTTATCTTTTGACTTCCTACTTTAGCATTCCAATCCCCTATGATGAAAAGAACATTTTTTCTGGTGTTAGTTCTAGAAAGAGTTATAGACCTTCATAGTACCAGTTAACTTCAGCCTCTTCAGCATCAGTGGTTGTGGTTGGGTTACTGTGATGTTGAATAGTCTTCCTTGGATTCAAACTGAGATCTGTCATTTTTGAGTCTGTACCCCCGTACTGCTTTTCTCATTCTTTTATCGACTATGATGGCTATGATCTCATGTTTGACCACATCCAGCTTACCTTGATTCATAGTTCTTACATTCCAGGTTCTTTATAGCACTAGACTTACATTTTGCCTCTTGAGCATCCTTCTGGCTTTGGCTCAGCCACTTCGCTCTTTCTGGAGCTACTTGTAATTGTCCTCCACTCTTCCCCAGTAGCATACTGAACATCTTCTGACCTGAGGAACTCATCCTCCGGCATCATATCTTTTAGCCTTTTGTTACTATCCATGGGTTTTCTTGACAAGGATACAGGAGTGGGCTGCCATTTCCTTCTTCAGTGGAAATTTCCCTCTTATTACCTCATCTCTTTTGTCATTGAGGCAATCAAGGGAAAAGAAGCAAAGGAATTCCCAGGGAAGGAAACCTCCAAATACATCCTAATTACTGGCAGCGGGGGTGGGGATCTGACTAAAACACATTTCAAATTTATCATATGCACACACAAACATAAAAATAACCAGTTCTTGCAATGGCTGATATAATACCTACACAGATATGTACCTACCTTACATAGAAGTGAGTTCAAATAATGGCCTAACATTTTGCCTTGTCAAAAGATTACAGAAATATAGGAATAAATAGGGGAGAAAGGAACAGATACACAGTGATAAAAAATAGGCATTATTTCAGAGAAGAGAAAAATCAGTGATAAAATAATGTAAATGAAGGTACTCATGTTGCTACAGATAGAGCTCATGTCCTGAAAAAACTGATAAAAAAGTAATATCCAACAATGAAATGCTTGCATTCATAACTGCAGAGCAAACTATTTTTTTTCTGTCATTCATGCTAAATTTAAAGTCCAGATTCCATGATTTAAGAGTAATTCTGTTAATCTCTGTGTTCTGTTGAGATTAAAAACAAACATTATCAAGCTTCTCCCAGTCAACCTTGAAAAAAACTCCCTTGGAATAAGAGAGAAGTTGTTCTCCTTCTATAACACTACGCAGTACAGTAACTTTGGTCTTGTAGCTTCAGCATAGAAGTAGTAAATGCATAGCACCTTGAAAAACAGTGGCCCTTTAAATGTTGTTGAAAGCTCAATAGTGCTGGCAATGATTAGGAATGCTGGGCACTATAGTTCAGTAACATACAAAAGGTGAAACTAAAGTACACAACTACACATATCAATAAACTTCATTAATTCAGACCATGAATGTACACACACAAATTTCTCATCACAAGTGATGTTCAGGGAAATAATAGTGGGCAGTACAGTATGTCCTAATAGAGGTTACAAAAAAGTCAGCTTCACTATAACAGCTGATATGGAGAACTGAAAAACAGGAACAGAATTTGTTCTCCAAAGCAGATAATTCTCTCCAATCAATCCAAGTTTATCAAAAAATTACTTATGATACGGTGTGTATCTGCAATTATACTTCATGCTAAGCTAATGTGGTTTGTTTTTGTGTTACCACATGGTATAAGCCTGTATATCTGGCTTACAAATGATGATTTATGGCTTAGTGTTGTGTGAACATCAATAGTTTACAATAGAATTAGGAAACCTGGATTTCGTTCCTCAACAATCATGACTGGCAATTTCACAGAAATGGGTAGAGTGAAATTTTCAGACCAGGTTTCTCAGTTTGGGACTGTTTCAGGGACATCTAAATACTGGAATAGGATGACAAGTTTCAATATCATTTTTTCTCCTTTTAAAAATCCAAAACCTGGAAATCTGATTTTGAATAATTTAAGAGAGATTACAGAACACAATGGCTGCAAAAGAGGTTTGAAATGTTTTTACAAACCTTTAGAGGCAGATATAAATATTGTATATATAAAATATAATATTTATAGCTACCTAAATTGTAGACTGATATGTTTTAAAAAATCTCTTCACGTATAGGTTTAGTAAAAGCATCAAGACTATGTTTTTCATCTATTATTTTAACATAGTTAATAAATACACTTGGTGCAAGAGCTAGACATTTACCACATTTACATACAAAATTCCATTAACTCAAAATATATTAAAATTTTGGAGGATTTATAGTACAGGACACTAGATAGCAAAAGTCGTTTCATCACACTACAAATCAAAGGCCAATGAACAAGTCTCTAAAAGAGAAAGGCTCAAGAGTATCCTGAAAGTCAAAATTAATTCATTTTATAAGACCGAAACCTAGGAAAACATAGATCTCCTGATTTAACATGTCAAGAATTTCACAGAGATTTCCAAGGGCATAAAAGAGTATTTCATATTTCTGAAGGACGCCCAGCTAATGAAGTGCTTTACAACCATCACATTTTTTTTAAAAAAAACTTGATTTCAAGATCAAGGCTTGCCTTGATAAGGATTAAACAGTGATAGGATTTGCCCGTTCCCATACAGTTTCTGTAACCTGAACTCACCATATTTCATATTGTTCCAGGTAGAGAGGAACTTGCTCTTGATCTTGTCCACTTCATCAGGTTCACTGTACTGACTGCAGAAGGCACTTCTGGAGAAAAGGCTTGGGTAGCTCCCTCCCTGGCTGCCAGCTTGGGGATTAAAAAGTTGCCTTCCATCTGAGTGGCGCAACTCTTCCTGGCTTAAGTATTGCACTGAGGTGGGTGACACAGAATTCATTTAACAACTGAGACCAGAGGAGACTATGTCCTCTTTGAGGGGTTGAGATGAAACCTTCATGTGCATTGCTGGGGAAGAACTACAAAATCAAAGACAAAATCATAAGAAAGCTGCTGAAGAGGTATAACAATTCAAGTTATAATTATTATTAGATAAAAATATCTGGAAATACATCTCATGTTGAAATCATCCTTCCAACTACAGAGGTATCTCACAAGACGACTAACTCACAAGACGTGAAACTCACAAGATGACCAAAGAAATTTAATAAAATTTGTTCTGCTAGACAAGCTGCAACTCACACAAGAAACCTTCGTGCGATACCTGTGTGTCGTCAGCGCACTCTGTATTTCCTGTTCAGGAAATGCCGCGTGGCTTACTCCATTGCTGTACAGGAGGCAAGTGTGCACGTACGTTCTGCCTATGCTGCTACGTGAGCCCTCTCTCTCGCTGAGTAAATTAAGTGAAAGGCATTCAAGAGATGGAACTCCCAAGACTTCAGACCCCAGATTCTCCCTCCAGGAAGTCCCCTCCTCCTCCTCTCACTCTCCCCAGGGGCAGGGGAGGAAGTGGGGGCAGTGAGAGGGACACGGGGTGAGAGGCAAGGCAAAGCCAACCTGGGATGCCTCGTGGGAAGGCGTGGTGCGTGGCAAGGCAGAAGAAGCACACGCAGTGCAGCCCGGCCCCAGGATTGCCAGCAGCTGGGCCTTTTCAAGGCAAGTGCAAGGCATGGCCTGACAGCTGGAGGGGCTCAGCTGCCGGCAATCCTGGGGCCAGGCCGTGCACGCTTCTTCTACCTTGCTTCACCACATGCTTTGGCGCCTTCCCACAATGCGTCCTGGGTTGGCTTCGCCTCGGCGCTTGCAGCTGGAGCAGGATTGGGGCACCGGGTCCCCACCATGCACTTAGCCGGGACGGCCTTGGGAGAAGCTCTGCCTGTCAAGCGGGGAGTGGGGGGATATTTTCAAAATAAAGCAGAAATTGTAAATTCCCCCTTGTCGCCCGGCACTCTTCTCCTCTCATAGTACGGAGGCAAGAAACATTAACACCCGGAAAGGTGTTGATGAAGGAAAAGGCGGTTTTGCCTCAGCAGCGGTGGCAGTGGATCCTCTGAGCCAGCAGGGGGTGCCGGACAGCAGCCGGCCTAGCAGCAGCCTCGAAGCAGATCCATAAGTGCTGATTAGTTTGCTCTATTTCTGCTTTATATCGTGTGTTAATCATGGTTACTTGTTTCAG
>JANHZU010001644.1:192563-204528 GCA_032468055.1 Acrochordus granulatus
AGACAGATTGCTTATTTTCATGTTTCTAGTGGATTTTAAGAAAAATTACAGCTTTAAGGTAGACTAACAAGTGGTGGAAGTTCAAATTATCCACATTCACAAGCCTTTAAAAAGAACCTGGCCCAGTAATAATAGTGTAGAAAGAAAGGCCAAGGGTCTGGCTCTTACACAACAGCCTAATTCATACATCAAGTCCAAATCTGGTTTTCTGGTAATTTAACCAGAGAAAAAACAATGTATGTATAACACAACAAATAGGTTTGTATAGCTAAATCAAAAACAAACAAAACTTTATGACTTATATAAGAGGCTCAACTTACTGTTCCTGAGCTGCATAACCTTTTCAAAATTGTGTGGCCTTCAAAGGTGCTGTGAAACTGATATTTTTAATGACATAGGGGAGAATAGGCTATTCTTATATTAATGCTATACAATTAGTGTGAATACAAAATTAAAACAAGTATGTATTCTCACCAAATCTTTTCTTCATCTCAGACTTGCCTACCTTTGGCATGCTCTTCAAAGTCCAAAGAAAGCTTTGAAGGAAAGATTGTACAAACTTGGCTTGGCAGGATTGTATCTATCTCTTTGCCAAAAAACTGCAAAGTAGACCGGTATTTCTCTATTGTAGGAAGCCAAGATGAAGAGAATTACATGTTGGACATACTTCAAAATTAACAGAATATCCTAGAAAAAGTCTTCTGGAAGCTCATCATCATGTGGTGATCAACCACTCTGCTCTGAAAATTATGAGGAAACTAGGCAGAGCTTCCTTTGAAGATAACCATTTCTATCATACCCAATATTTTCCAGTTTTTGTTTATGCTGTATCTATTATTTTGTTAAGTTTCTATTTCTATTCCTTGGGCTGTTGGAATTTTGTGTTGTAGACAATACATTAAAACAGCTCATCTATAACTGTCTGATTTGGTGCAGCAACCATGCAAGGCAGGTACAGACTCCAACAAACAGTCAGGACTGCAGAAAGAATAATTGCAACTAGCCTGCCCTCCATGGAGGACCTATACATTGAGAGAGTCAAGAAAAGGGCAGAGAAGATATCTGCAGACCCCTTTCACCCTGGATGCAACTTGTCTGAACCTCTTCCCTCTGGATAGCGCTATAGGTTATTGCATATCAAAACAATCAGATGCAGGGAGAGTTTTTTTCCCCTGTGCCACATTCAGCTGAATAGCTGACTTATGCTATATGATAGGACACAAAGTGCAAAGAATTCTAAATCCAGAAGTACTGTCTAAGGTGTATACATATGTATCAGTAGATCATGGTTCTAATTCTACATTTTATTATTTTCCTCCTGGCTGCATACTTTAGTTGCAAAATTTATTGTTGAATACATACTTTCACTTATTTATGTTATTCTATGTACTGCTGTCTTGCAAGTATACTAAGAGCTGCTGTACCAGAGTCAAATTCCTTGTGTGTCTAACCATGCTTGGCCAATAAAGTATCTGAATTTGAATCTGTATTGGTCTAGTGCTTTTTGTTCCCTATCTCTTTGGGTTTTTTTATTTTCATTTTATGGCTGTCATGGATTGAAATAAAGTTTGATTGATTAAAAAGCCCATCTTCTTGCAACTTTATTAAATGGAATTTTTCCCTTCCCAAAATCACAGACATTTTAAGTTGCTAAAGGTGCAACATTGTCTGAAAAGTCCCAAACATCTTCAATGGGGGATGGTATGTGTAAGGAACACACACTGATAAGTAAGGCAGTAGATACTCTGAACCCGGGGTCAAACCCAAGAATGGGCCTTTTGCAGAGGGAAGCACTGTTGGGACCAAGCCCTAGCAGGGGTAACACGCCATTCGCAGGATATTGTATAACAACAGCTCCCAATAACTCCCAAGACTTTGATAGATTGAATTCCAAGGAGAGAACAAAGCTCCAAGCCATTATTTATCTCCTCTGATAGATTGTAATAATGAACATTTAAGGCTACTTTGAATAAGAATATAATTTCCAAAGGACTTCTTTAA
Organism: Acrochordus granulatus; assembly: GCA_032468055.1. Classification (NCBI taxonomy): domain Eukaryota; kingdom Metazoa; phylum Chordata; class Lepidosauria; order Squamata; family Acrochordidae; genus Acrochordus; species Acrochordus granulatus. Next base: position 194,565 of record JANHZU010001644.1, read on the forward strand.
AATAAAAAAGGTAAAGGTTTCCCTTTCAGTCATGCCTGACTCTAGGGGGTGATGCTCATCTCCATTTCATAGCTGAAGAGCAGACATTGTCCAAAGATGCTTCTGTGATCCTGTGGCTGGCAGGACTGTATGCTAAGGCACACAGAACACTGTTACCTTCCCATCACTTTAGGTGGCATCTATTTATCTACTTGCATTTTGCATGCATTTGAACTACAAGGTTGGAAGGAGCTGCGCGAATAATGGGAACTCATCCTGGCACCTCAGTCTTGAACTTGGACTACTGACCTTCCAGGCAAGAAGCCCAGAGTCTAAACCACTAGGCCACCCTGCCCCTTGAAAAGGGATTCAGAAGGCATTAGAAATTAAGGCATTCAGAAATTTAGACTTATTATCCTTCTTTTTGGGATAAAAACTCTTAGCTTCTCAAGGTTGAAAATAAACGATGCCTCTTTGCTGGGAGTGGTGATGCTGGTGGGGGACAGACACAAGACACTTGCTATAGTATGTCTCCAAGTAATCAAACCACAAATCTCTACATGGACTGATGAACAGTAATTTCACTCAATGTCTTTTTTGATTTGTATAACCAATAAGCACACATTCAAACTGGTGTGCAAAAAGAATGGAATTCCTAAGAGTTTGAACCAACTTCCTGCTTGGATAAAAAGTCTAAACTAATATGTTGGGTTATCCTCCAGAATAATATGCTTGATTTACAAAGTGCTGTCTGACACCATTACTCCTGTAATTCTTCCTCTGATGGTTGCTGTCACTGATACAAAGCTTCTCCAAACATGAGCCTTTATGGCACAGGAGATCCCTTCTTTAAATCAGCAGGACAAGAAATTTCAACTTCAGTCTACTCTCATCCTTAACTACACTATGGGATTAACAATGCTGATCTACATTTTAGGGTTGTAGTAAGAATTTTGTGGAAACTATTATACGTAAGTTTCCTTATTAGTGAGCCAGTGCACATTTTGAGAAGGGACAGAGCTAAAAGACTTGTTTATTTTAAAGAAGTCTTTTACCACCCCCACTTCATTTTCAGAATCTAAAGTTGCCAGAGTCAAGGTGAGCCTGTGACTAAAGAGGGATGTGAGGCAGCGGATTGGCAGCCACTGTGGGGAATTGATGGCAAAGAAAACTGGGCACTGAAAACTGGAGCAATCACCTTCACTTTTTCAATGGGATTCTAGGCTCTGGTATTTATTAGAAATGAGTTTAGAGGTAGTAATAAAGAAGGTAGAAGCTACAGTGGCTTGATCCACTATTTTTTTTCAAAACACCATGTCCTTAAACAATGTTTATTTTTTATAAAAAAATATTACTTTTCAACAGAAGAAAATATAGCATACAATAAAACAGTTAGAAACTTTTTAAAATTGTCTTCCCTCAGAAGAATTATCAGTATAAACATATTTCAGTCTTTTTCATCTCACCTCTGTAGAAAGCTTCATACAGGATACGGCACAATAGAATCTTTAGTAGATGTACTGAACACCCATACACAGACCACAGCACATTAAGAACTGAATCAAAATAATCCTTAAACACTGAATTAATAAATTTAAAATTCCACATCCCAAATAAACATACCATCTGAATCCCAGGGCATCCTCAAATATCTTATTAAAATTTCTCTCAGCAAAACTAGTTCTTTACCCACCATTACAAATTTCCCTTGAGAACATTTTTCCAATGTTTGTCCTATAATGAATCTTCTTACAGACTGAACTATAATATCCTCAAGCAAGTTATCTTCTTCCACCATAGGCAAATTCTATCTATTCTGTCTAAATTACTAATTACTCTATGTTTGCTCCAGGGAAAAACCTCTTTCTTCCATAAACCCAGCAATACCTGACTTAAGTGCAGACTTTTCTACTGACAACTTTATTTCTTCAACTCTTACATTTTTTCCCTTTATTTGCATGAGTTTAATCCTAGGCTGGCTCATTTTATGGTTTTCAGCTTCTGACTTTTGTTCCGTTTGTTCAATATTCCTCTCTATGTTCTTTCTAAATATAGTTATATTTTTTTGTATATTTTCTTCAAACATCTGCAAATTTCTGCCCCAAACATCCATTGTAGCCTCTATATTTTCATTACGTTTCTGAATTTCATCCAATATCTGCCCCAACAACTCTTTTTTTGTAGCCATTTCTCCTCCTCTGATATATTGAGAGAAAAAGAAAAGAGATACACAACAGTGTCAGCCTTTTAGTCTAGATGGTGAAGAGTTAATTCAGCAGATCCACTTCTACTCATATGCCACTGTTATCAGACAATGACCAAGCCTCAGTTAAGAAAACAATATAAGGTAAACAAACACATATTCCAAATAAAGAAGCAAAAAGATGAACTCTTTGCTAAGATGATGCAATTCAAAATACTACAGCATGCATTAACATTTTCACTTCAGAAACTCTGAAGGAATTTAACACATTGCAGACAATCTGGCATTCTAAATACCCAAATACTTTTCACTTTAATTCCCTCCTAAACACACACGTAAAGAGTTAAGGCCGTTGTTCCCATCTCTTTACTTCATCCCATCCAATAAATCTTCCAGAAGCAAATAAGCCTTTCAGTGAAGTCCGGAAATATTGTAATTCAGCAAAGAACGTAATCCAAACAGAATTGAGTCCTTAGCATTCCAGAGAGAGATCAAAGAAAAAAAACATTCCAGAGATAGCCCAAAGAAGAAAAAACATAGTAATTTAAAAAAAGCTAAGACCAGGATAGCATCACTAGATAAAAAGGTAAGATTGGACTACAAATTCCTCCCAGCTCTCCCATCAACAGACACCCAGTTTAGAAGGACTCCTGTTTCTTCTTGACTAGATACTGCAGATTAATCCAAAAGCATGTGGGATGATTACGAAGAGCTCTTCTTTATATCCAAAGGGCTTCACTGGCCACAGGCATCAGCCAAGCTTCATCTATTAGTTGCCTTTCAGCTCAAGCTATAAGTCTGAGTTGTTCATGTTGACATGCCTAGTAGGCATGTCATCCCTTGAACAATGTTTCTAATTATTTTTCAAAGTCTGCCTCCTTTAGAAACAAATGCTCCTCAGGACCCATAAGTTGAAGCATTTGCTCTTTATGGGCCTGAGGCCAGAGTGCCAATGAGGCTTTTTGGAAGCAGTACTCTATAAAATGGATTGCATTCTCAAGTCACGGAGAAAGACATCGACCTGTAATACACACATGCTAATTTATATGTACAGACACAAATTCCTGAAACTAATAATGTAACATGATCATGAATAATTGGAAGGTGTGATCAGATAAGATGCATTCTCACTTCCTTTCAAGCTCTTTGTTTTGCTAAGAAAATTTCACACACATATACACAAACCTTGATCTTCTAGTGGAGCAGGAACTGCAAGCCAAGAATATAAGTAAAACATCTGGACAGACAGAACATTAACAAGTAAAACTTTTCTTACCCTAAAATTGCTGTCTTAAAAATGTATAATCAAAATTTCACGATTCAACTCTTCTTCTGTTACTTTGACTCACGCAAAGAAGTTGTGTTTTTTATTTTGCAAATGGGCTATTTCATTGTTATTATATATAGAGGGTGGCATGGTGATCTAGTGATTAAGATTCTGGGCTTGTTGGCTGGAAGGTCAGCAGCCTGAGTTCGAGACCCAGGAGCAGCATAACAGGGTGAGCTTCCATTATTCACCCCAGCTCCTGCCAACCTAGCAGTTCAAAAGTATGTAAAATGCAAGTAAATAAATAGGTACTGACTAAATTGGTGGGAAAGTAACAGTGTTCCATGCGCCTCGACATATAGTCATGCCAGCCACATGACTATGGAAGCGTCTTTGGATAACATTGGCTTTTCAGCCCTCTAAAGTCAGAAACAAGTGAAAGGGGAAACCTTTACCTTTTATATCTTTGTTAGTCTTTTGTCAACTGATTGTACATAAACAATGTTAACAGTCAATACAAAACTCCCTGCAGGGAAGGTGGAAGAGTTAAAACAAAAATTTGAAAAGATTTAGACTTTCGGCACCCAAATTTAAATGCCCATTGATAGATGATTGTTTGAAAACAAAAATGTGTTCCATGAGCATCTGCTATTACCTTTCATTATCACAGACAAGGAAGACTATCTTTTGTGAGAGAAAAAGATACGACTCTGTGTATAATCTGCCACAAAAGACAAACAGTGAATATTGTAATATCTTTTAGTGTAATACATTTATTATAGCATAAACAATAACAGTTTGTTTACTTTATAGGAACACAAAACTCTTGTTTTTGCTCCAGAAGGCTTCTTCTCTGGAAACCATTCCCAAGAGTTCCTTTGCTTTTCCCTGCTGGTGGAATATGATATTGCTGCTATAATCAGCTTTGCACATCTGGCTGCATTTTCTTGACAAGATAAATGGAAAATAATCAGTGCACTACAAAATCCAAATAACATGGTACTATAGTGCTATAATGTAATATAAAATAATGTAATATAATGTATGTCATACATTTGTTACGATTTTTATAGTGAGAGTAAAATTCTAGATTACCTTGATGCTTTTCTATAGGCAACATGTTCTTCTTTAAGAGTAGAATTAAAAAAAGAAGCTAGGAAATGCCTTCTCCAGCTAATAGGATGGTGGTATGATACTTGAGATCTTTCTCCATAACCTGTTTCCCCAAGCATCGATCAGAAACGGGGGTAAAAATTCTGCAAGGGGAGAGCTGTCTCCCAAAACAGTTCATTAGAACATCTTGTATAAAGGCCTTCAGGTTAATTGATGATGACCATTTATGATGAGCAGCTTAGAGCATAGCCCTCTGATGATTTTGTGTCCACTCCAGTGCTTCATCTGTATTTCTCCCCGATGAACCTCTTGACAAAAAGAGCTGTTTTGTTACTGGGGCTAAGCCTAGCAATTACCTGATCAGACTAGACTAAGAAAATTGGCGTACATATTAACCCATGGATAATTTTAACCATAATTAGGTAAATTACAATGACAGGGTTTACCATTAAGTTACAAACATGGTTTGTAAAGCATCACAACTGGGCTCGTATGCCTTCTGGAAAAGAAAAAAACATTTCTTGTGTTGAGAATTTGGTAATAATGTTATTCTCCTTTTGTCTGTGTAGGGCTATTGGCTAACTACTGTTAAGTTTCCCACACCTTCTTAAGACAGACCTGAAGAACTGCATGTCTGTAGCAACCGCATAGCTGAAGAGGTATGAGAAATGTGCCCTGGGAAATTCTCAAGACCAAAAGAAGTAGTAAAGAAAACTCATTTCAGAAAGAGGCTGCCACCCATTGCCTCTTCAAGATCTGTGAGTGATGCTGCGGGCATCAGAAGCCTCTTATTTGCTGTTATTTTCTTCTGTGCGCATGTGGTTTGCAAAGGGAGAGGAGTTGCAGGCAAGTTGTGTCAAGGCAGGGTGTAGATGGCCACAAAAAGCTGGTCTGAACTTGCACGCTTGTCTTCTCTGAGAAGGAGCAGGTAAAAGTAAGACACAGGGACCCAGCCCCAGGGACTGGTATAGGCAGGACCAATTTAGCAATAAGTCAATCACAGCTGTGCACTGTGTAGGATCCTTGGCAAGGCTCTGCAGAGAGGATTATGTTGAACTTCCAGACAGAGCAACATACTCCTGGGAAATATATTTTTGCTGATAGAAAGATAGCATTGGATTTTGTGGGAGCTAAAGGCATTTCAACCTGGGAATGTAGTTTCATTCTTCAGAGCTCTTCAATAATGAGATGCAGGGTAAATTAGTAACCATAACCTAAAAATTGATATTGAGGCTGTGTATGTATGTGAAAGGAAGGGAAGAAGTGCGTAAACCAGCTGAGAGCCTATTCTAAGGCAGACATTCTTAAACTGTGCAAAGATGACTTTAACTTTCCAATATATTTAGACCTCCCTGAGTAGCCTATTTCTATGATGGCTAGCCATGATCAAAACCATAAAATATTACACTGCATCCTATGTAGGTATTTGCCTTAAAGTTATACTAAGAAACTCTGCTTGAGATATCTTGTCCTTTTCCTTCCTCATCCCGCTTTCCTCCAGAGTTTCTTTTCAATTGTAAGCTTGAGAGCAGGGGCTGGTTTCTTTTTTTTCGCAGAACATTTCTGGTTTCTGCCACATAAACACACACATGCACACACAGTGGAAGGATAGCTGTGTACCTTGTAGTGGCCATTAACGAATCATCAGTTATTTGAGTAATGTACAGGCCTGCTAAGTTTGCAAAACAAACAAAAGACAACATAAGTTTAGGTTCTGAATAAATGATTAATGAGTAGATTTATGCCTACCAGTGAAACCTGCTCTACCAGATAAATGCAAAATATATTTTTAGAGATATGAAAAACTGTGTGTTTGTGATCATCCAAAAGATGTGATAGTTATAGACATTACACAATCAAAGCCACACTGTTTCACACTTTAAAAAGAGTGACGGTTCATGTGCACGATTGCAGCCTCTATCTTGGTTTGTGTGTAGGGGGAACAAATGCTAAATTGCTAAAATTAAACACCTGCCTTCACACAAGTCACTTTTTTGTAAAGTACCTGGCCAGAGGGTGACATAAATATATGTAGGTTGTCAAGCACTTGAATTTTGACTGTGCGGATGTTACAATGTTGTAAATGCAAGGACTGATTGTAAATGACTTTTTTCAGTGCCAGTGTAACACCAAACGATTGCTAAACAAATGGTTGTAAGTTGAGGACTACTTGTATTAGTGACTATGGATTTTATCATCTTTGGGACTAGCAATCATTAAGAACATTTACATTTGTCCCCCCTCCCCCAAATCATGATAGGCGCTGCACATTAATCCTCTTTTTAAAGCATGAAACAGTGTGTCTTTGATTGTGTGATGTCCATGACTATCACATCTTTTGGATGGGAATTCCACAGGTTAAGGAGGTATTATCTGAGGACTTTACTTTCCTGTCTCATAATTCACCTTTATGAAGTTAGCAGTGACTGACATGAAAAGTGATCTCAGAGTTGTATGTATGAAAAGGGAAATTCTATCTTGAGAACCATAATTTGTAAATATATTTTGGGGCTTTCCAGCTTGTTTCCTCCCTTCTCCCACAGAAGTTTGTAAAGGAGAATTTGGTGTTGAGAAAATGGATAGGAAATTCCTTTGGAATGTTTCTTTTCTTAATGATCCTAAATAATTTGCAGATGTCCAGAGAAAACCCCATTTCTTCCGTCCATCTATTGGGAAAAGTAGCTATTTACTCTTACTCTGTCATTCTTAATTATTTCTTCTTCATAATAAAAACACTCTTATTCCATAACTTCTAGATTGGGAGTTAGTTTTGAAAAACTAAACAAATAAACATTCTGTCTTGAGTGTGCTGGTATTTTAAAAGAATATGAAAAGATTTTAATTTTCTACCTCATGGTATATATACTAGAATTTAAGGCTAAGTTTCTCAAATGTTACATTTTTAAGATAATCAGTTTTGGCGGTGACACATCAAGCTCTAGTATTACTAGTGATATTTTCTTGGAAAAAATAAAGGACAAACCTGAAAGAGGTTTATAAGGATAAAAAATATTTATAACTTTGCTTTACAAAATAAAATTCCAGAACAAAAGCAAGAATTTTTTTTACAAAAACACATATTCTAATAAGAATACATAAATCAAAGAACGTAAGTAAATTTATTTTAAGAAGATAATTTTCATATTTTTCACATGAATGTGAAAAACTGCATTAACCAGTACCATTGCAATGTAAAAGTTAAATGACCAAATGTGAGTTTTTTACAAATAAATCCAAAGGTCAGCTTTCTGAAATAAATAGCTGTCCTGTATAATAAAGGAGATATAGTACTGTACTCTAAACTCACTTTTTCTATACCAGCCTGCAGTGAGCTTACATAGGCAAAGCCAGGAGCAAGGCCTGGTGAGATAGATACTTAAATCCGTGGGTCCTCCCAGCTAGGTGTTTCCAATATGGTATGATATATCTGCAATCTCAGGAATGTCTGTAGAAGGTATGTTCAATGCAGTTTATTTTTTCATTCATGATATTAAATTACTAGTACAGTATTTGAAAATGAAAAACTATGTTGGATGGTCAAAGAAAATGGAAGAGAACCAGTTTACCAGCAGTGCTGATTAAAAATAAGCCAAAGAAAATACAATATTCAGTAAGTTGTATGCTTATTTTTGTCCAACCTAATCCCAATATAATAATTAATGCACAATTAATTTGAACAAAATTCATGTATCATTTTAGCATTATTGTGTTAACTCATAGCTGGCAGACTTTACACCCTGGTATTGCCTTTCTTCCTTATCCCATTTTTATAGCTAGCCTTTTAACAGCTGTCCTACATTCCACCAGTCTATTCTCTGCATGGGAGCAATCTCTGGGAGTAGGCGTTATTGTTTCTGCATTAGACATGGATGTTGCTTCTTGTTTCCACTCCAGTGGAGCTCTGCTCAGTACGCCAAACAGATGTCAAGAAAACATGTATATAACCAGCAGAGCATCCATAAACACTATGGTCGGAATGAAAACTGAATGCACCCATAGATCTGGAAACGGAAGGTTGAGAGATAGAACACAGAAAAGGTATTAATTGATAAAACTGTTCATCCAACATGAAAAGTGATTTAAATAGACATTTCTAATAAACAGACATTAAATAGACATTTCTCTTTACTAGGAGCAACAGTTTTATAAAAAAAAATATAAGGGTCAGGAAAAAGGCTGGATTGGAGATGCTGTAGAAGTCTTACCCAGTGTCTGAGTACAGAAACTTGGTTTAAATTAAATAAAAAAGACTGAAATTCTACCAAGATGGAGTTGCTGTTTTCAGTGTTTTTTGGAAGGTTGGAAGGATAGAGGCCTGCCCTGGGAGAAGAGTGTTCTATAGGGCAGAGGCTGCCACAGAAAAGCTAGCTTCCTAGTTCCTATAAGGTGGCAATGTTTAAGAGAAGGGACTAGAAGCATGTTCATCCTTTCTGACCTAATAGGATGAGTAAAGGTGATCCTTCAAATAACCCACCATATAGGGCTTTAAAGGTAATAATCAGCACCTTGAATTGTACCCAGAAGGAAATTGGAAGCCAGTGCAGTTTGCACAACAAAGATGTTACACAGATAAACCCAGGGACATCCATCACTGTGTGCACTACCACATTCTGGAATACTTGAAGCTTCTGGGTGGTCTTCATGGAGAAGCCCCATGTAATACAAACAGGAAATGACCAAGACATAGTGATGATAAGCAAGGCCTCCTGGTCTAGGAAAGGATGCAGCTGGGACACCAGATTAATCTGTGCCAAGGCCCCTAGCCAAACTACCCCATTCCTCAAGCAAGAGCCATTGAGTCCAGGAGGACCCCCATATTGTGCATCAGCTCTTTCTGGGGAAGTGACACCCTGTTCAGAGTCAAAGATGGAATATCGTCTAGGCCTGGGGTAAAAACCCAGAGCAACTGTCTTACCAGGGTTGAGTTGAAGCCAGTTCCTCCCCATCAAGACCCTTATAGCCTCCAGGCAGTTGGCCAACAGGCACGCTTGTTTTTTTCAACTAGGGACAGAGGGACTGTTTGGGTGCATGATACTCATGAAAGCTCTCCTTTAAGAAACAAAACTATGAGTCAAAAAGCTTCAGATATGCACCCTCTGTAGAGCTTGACTTTGAGTACTGGAGCTTACAGAAGATACAGAATCTGTCCAAAGGTAGGTAAGATTTTGGAGAGAAGTGTTTGATAAAATTATCAATATTGCACTGACTTCATCTCCTTCTACCCTGTCCTAGAGAAGACACATTGGCATCTGCTCAGGTAGATCTCACAAAATTTTTATCTCAGTTATCCAGACCACCTTACCTGTCTCCTGAGAAACATGTATACTGGTCAAGAAGCAACAGTTAGAACTGGACATGGAATGACAGATTGGTTCCAAATTGGGAAAGGAGTACGGCAAGGC
>JANHZU010001645.1:3099-13613 GCA_032468055.1 Acrochordus granulatus
ACGCCAGGCCCCCCTGTCTTGCACTGCCTCCTGGAGTCTTCCCAAGCTCACACCCATCACACTGACTATGCTATCCAACCATCTCATCCTCTGCTGTCCCCTTCTCCTTTTTCCTTCAATCTTTCCCAGAATCACAGTCTTTTCTAATGAGTCCTGTCTGTGCATTATGTGGCCAAAGTACTTCAGCTTCAATATCTGTCCCTCCAATGAGCAATCAGGGTAACAGAGAGTAAACTCCACACTCGCTAGCACTGGTGACATACTTAGTTGAGTAATGAAATGTCAACAAGAAAACACTGAAATTCAGAGAGTACCAAGGAGTCCATAGTTTGTACATTTACCAATTCCTTCTATATTTGCATTGTAAGAGGAAAGCCATGTTAGTCTAAGGTAACTGAAAAATTAGAAAGAGTTGGGAAATACCTTTTAAGACTAGCCATTTTTATTACAAAGCTATAAACTGCAGCGTAAGAATGCACATTCCTTATAGTAAAAAGGCGCTTCCAGACTATTCAGATTTAATGTCGCATAGAAAATAGGCCTTTAGGATTAGATATTCTAGGCTACAAATATCCAGATGGCCACCAGATGGCAACAACTCAGAGTCTGTGCAACTTTGCTACCTTGTACTGGTCCTCTGGATTTTGCAATTCAGATCTGGTAGCCCTACAGTTTTCAATTTTACAGTTTAAAAAGCGTAAATTATCTTTTTATCTGCTTTTTATCTGCGCTCTGAAACCCCTACAAGGATAACTTCAGAAAAAGATTAATTAAAGGCTTTGTGGAGTGAGAGAATTTCATCACTGAATCCTGATCTTGAAACTCTGCTTTCATCCCATCCCAGAGCAGCAAATACAGATTTACAGTGGTGATTTAAAGAGCCTTACAGTATCATCCAACCCTTGTTCTGCTGATACCACACAAAGATAGCCGGGTGGTGCCATAAAATGCTATTAATCATTAGTGATGAAATGGCCTTAAAAAGCACATACAGAGTTTGTCTTTGGGGAAAAAGTTATTAGGGTTAAGCCTTCGCTATTATTATGGATAGAATAGCATTATGAATGCATGTTGTTTTGAAATTCCTTGTCTGTTTTCTGTTCTGAAAGTGACATTCCAAAGTGCTTTAACGTACCTTAGGATTTAATATGTGCTGGTTTGGAGCTTTGTTCATGCTTTCAGGTGGCAGGGAGTGCTAGTTCCCGTCACTCATCTCTGTTCTTTCGAAGCTTCTTTGATTATCCCAAAGTCCACGAAGGGAGTTCCTGGGATTTAATTGAAGTGAGAAACCATAAAGGCTGCAAATGGCTAGAGAGATGCTTGCATAGTGCCAGCCTTTAAGATCAGACTAAGAAACTGATGCAATATAGGTCAGGACTATTTCTAGTATAACAGCTATAGTAACAGAAGTTACCTGCAAGCGTGAATGTGCTCTTTCCCCCGCTTACCCTCAAACACACTTTATTTTAATGTGACCTAGGAATGGCCGATCAGGCTTTTCCTCAAATAGTTTCTAGGAATGGGCTCAAGCTATGCTTGTCTGATTGTCACTTTGTCCTGTTCCTCAAGGCCATTCCTAATGCTTTTATACACAGTAACACTCAGACACATCATCACTTATAATTAAAAGTGCTTGAACTTCACATCCTATCTATGGAAGCTTTGGCCCCAAATGTTCCCCTTCAGAAGTGTGTTTATGTGCTTATGTACTGTATAACTTAATCATTTTTCCATCAAATGAAAATTGCAGAAGAGTTTTAACATGGCATTACCCTGAACCTATCAGGGACACTGCTAATCTTTTTGAACAATATATGAAGAGCTTAGGTAAAAATCCAGCAACTATTACATACAGTTCCTGATTTGATGCCTATGGAAAGCCTAACAGCAGAATATTGGTCATATCCCTTCAGCAACTGTATATAGAATCCACTTCATAGGGCAAAACACGATTTGGAACATGTGTAGGCATGCATTGAACGTGTCAGCTAGACCTTAAAGCAATTGCTCCTCTTCCTGACCTTGCTGCCTCGGGAAAATATGTCTTTGTCTGCCATTAATTTGTTTAATCTGTCTTTAAAGCCATCTAAAAGCAGTGTCCAAGTTTACATAATGTAGTAAAGAGTCCCCTTAATTAGTTAGACAAATCATGGAGGCGCTCAGACTGTTTGTGTGAGGCATTCAAGCCCTGAGATTCCTGTCCTCATTTAATCAAGGTCTGAGGAGGGCTTCTGATTGAGTTCACTTAAATGTAAATAAAAGTTTCCATGTAGTTGGGAACTGCTTTATCAGTCAATGCAAGATTTCTCTGCTCATTTTAAGGACAGGAATGTTGTAATGGGCTTACTAATTGGCTTCCTCTTTTCCTTCTTTCCAATCCTTCAAAACATTGGGAAAAAATGATGTCAAGGGGCTTTGAACTCTGTCTGCCAGCAAGATAGCTCTCTGAAAATTGAACAGAACAGGAATCAACGGATGTGTCAGGAAAAGTTGATAAAAGAAAGAACAAGTCTGAAAACTGAATGATTCAGCAAAGAGCTGGGAGAAAAATCATCTGGGAAAAAGAAATCCCCTATGTGCTTCCCTATGGAAAAGACAACTGGGCACCAACTCAGCAAACTGCTGACTGTTCCCATTCACATTACCCAGTATACATTTAGATATGAAAACACTCAGACATAACACAAGGGAAAGACTGAAAGGCACACTCAGTGGCAATACCCTGATGAATCTCTAGAACAGAGCTGTTATATGGGCCATTCTAGGGGCCACAAGAACTGTTGGTGCAGTGGCATTCTGCACCTGCTGCAGTTTCCAAATGCTCTTCAAGGCATTTGAAATTCAATGCCCCATGTAGAGTGCATTTGCAGTAGTTCAAAGGTAAGATGACCAGGGCATGAATGACTGAACATAAGGACTCCCAGTCCAGGGCATACAACACAAAATTGCTGAATGGTTCTCCTAGCCTTGCCTGCCACCTCCTCTTTGAGCAGGAGTTACAAATCCTGGAAAACCTCTATTTGCGCACCAGGTCTGTCTGGGGCAGTGCTACCCCATCCAGAGTTAAGGATGCTCAAATCCTGGCTCCTGAAGCCCCACAGTCCCACAGCCACTCAGGGTTCATCTGAAGCCTGTTGTCACAGTCTCCAGACACCGAGGGAGGGCAGTGACAGCATCACTTGGATCACCAGGATGAAGATATATATTTGAGTTTCATCAACATATTGGTGATACCTCATCCCATGGTGATAGATGATCTCATCCAGAGGTTTCATGTAGATGTTAAATAGGACTAGAGAGAGTACTGAGCCCTGTGGCACATCACATAGGAGTGGTCAAGAACTGGACCTCTCACTCCCTATTAACACTGACTGGAACCAGCCTTGGAGAAAGGAGCCAAACCAGCATAGGACTGTGCCACTCAGGGCCTGCAGCCAGCCCAAAGGGATACCATGGTTGATGGTACTGAAAGCCACTGAGATATCAAAGAGACCATGGATGGATGCACTATCCCCATCCTGCTCTTGCCAGAGTTCATCAACAGTCATGACCAATGTTATATATATGTATATGATCACTGTAGCAAGATTATTGAATGCACAGAAATGGAAAAATAAAGTAGCTCCAAATGTTAAAGATTGGATATTTAAAGTTATGGACTTGGCAGAGATGATAAAAATGACATGTCTAATGAGAGAGTAATCTGCAGAGGTTTTTATTTAAGACTGGAGTCCATTTATGGATTTTATTATAGGACTACAGAAAAGAAGCTTTTTGATAAAGGATTCTATAGTTTAAATAAGGGGAGATAACAGAAGATGTAAATAGTGATTACAGTGATATAAATGGATAAGAAATTATGAATGAATTCATGAGGAAAATGAAGGGCTACATGTTTTTAAGGTGGATGTTTAGTTTTGTATTTACAAGTATATGTTTGCACATATATATTGTATTTTTAGGTTTATTGTATGCATAACATTTTAAAAACATTTACATAAAAAAGACAAATAAGCTAAAATCCAGAAGACTTTTATATTACAAATACAACAGGAAATTTAATGCCTATAGTTCAACTTGCTCTCATTCTCAGATCAGGAATGAGGATGAGGGATGGAGGTAGAACAATGGCATCCTAATGAGTTACAGCACATAGCATATAGATGTACCCCCCTCACCTTTCTTGAAAAATCTAACCTTCTTTCGATGTTGGAGAAATCACAAGCTACGGCTAAGTGGAGGAGTCAAAAAATAGTTCCCAAAGGCAACCAGCTTTTTGTACAGATTTGAGGGAGCCTTTGCTTCTAAATGTATGTGAGGCCAGTGTCAGTCACAACTGTAGGCCAGGATAAGAAAGCTGAAGCTCATATTAACATCTTCCTGAGTCTTTTAGCATAAAAGCACATGCCTCATTCTAGGAAGTTCTGCAAAATGCATCTTGATGGAGACTGGGCCCCACCAACTACTACAGTAAGTGGACAGAAATTAATATGAACTCCAAATAGTTAAAGTCACACTTGTTTCCTCTCAATTTTAGAGAGAATAATTGGAGGGGGAAAAGGTGGAAATAAATTTTTCCTCACTCCTGAGCAGTTATTGTTTTTAATGAATTTGCATAATCCCAATGTGCTCTGTAGCATATAGACCAAACTCTGCCTAATTCCTTCATCTCTTTCAAAAAGCTTGTGCTAGAATAGATTATGAAGAAAATTGACAGAAATGTGAGATTAATCCAAACTTTTCAAGAGGATCCCTTATAGAAGTGTTGGCCATGCTTGCTAGAGGTCCTGGAGATTGTGCCTCATGCCAGGAAAGGCTGGGTTAAACACTCTGGGCAGCTGCAGTGGTTTCATTCTGTTGGGAATAAAGGGATTAAAAACTAAAAAGGAAAGGGAGTTTCAGATAGGCCATAATAGAGATCTGCTGCTAAGGATAAAATGTTAGTCCAGGAATGCTGCAGAATGAACATGATTGATCTCTTCAGCACTGGTTGCAATAATGAAACTGGTTGCAAGCCACTGGTGATATACTAGACCTGGATTATGCTGCAATACATGGGTTCAAAAGGCAAGCAATGATTCATACAGCCATTTTGAACTTAGGCTGCGTGAAAGAATTGGAACTGGTGAGGCAGGAATCTGATTTTTACCCCAGACAAAGTTGTTTTGTAAGGAAGGAGAGAGTAGACCTTCAAACATGAAAAATAAGAAGCACATGGCCATGAATAGAAAATATGGAAGGAAAAGCCTCCATATTTAAATCTAGGAAGTAATGTGTACTGTATCTCAAGCAAGATTCCAGGGTGCTGATAAGCAAGAACTCCTTGTATATGTTATTGTTCAATCACACAGTTGTGTCTAACTCTTTGTGACTCCATGGACTGCAGCATACCAGGCCTCCCTGTACTGCACTGCCTCCCAGAGTCTACCCAAATCCATGCCCATTGTGGATCCTCTGCCATCCCCTTCTCCTTTTGCCTCCAATCTTTCCCAGCATCATGTTCTTCTCCAATGAGTCCTCTCTTCGCATTATGTGGCCAAAGTATTTGAGCTTCAACTTCAGTATCTATCCTTTCAATGAGCAATCAGGGTTGGTTTCTTGTAGGATTGACTGGTTTGATCTCCTTGCCATCCAAAGAACCCTCAGTAGTCTTCTCCAGCACCACAATTCAAAGGCATCAATTCCTCAAGCCTTCCTTATGGTCCAGCTCTCACAGCTATACAATACTACTGGGAAAACCATAGCCTTGATTATGCAGACATTTGTCAGCAAGGTGGTATCTCTGCTTTTCAATACACTGTCTAGGTTTGCCATAGCTTTCCTCCCAAGGAGCACGCGTCGTTTGATTTCATGGCTGCAGTCACCATCTGCAGTGATCTTGGAGCCCAAGAAGGTGAAATCTGCCACTGTTTCCATTTCTTCCTCTTCTACTTGCCAGGAAATGACGGGACCAGTTGCCATGATCTTCGTTTTTTAATGCTGAGTTTCAAGCCAGCTTTTGCACTCTCCTCTTTCACCCTTATCAAGAGAATCTTTTAGCTCTTCACTTTCTGCCATTAGAGTGGTATCATCTGCATACCTGAGGTTGTTGATATTTCTCCCAGCATTCTTAATTCCAACTGGTGATTCATCCAGCCCAGCATTTCACATGATGTACTCTGCATATAAATTAAATAACCAGGGTGACAATATACAGCCTTATCATACCTTTTCCAGTTTGGAACCAATCTGTCGTTCCATGTCCAGTTCTAACTGTTGCTTCTTGATGAGCATACAAGTTCCTCAGGAGACAGGAAAGGTGGTCTGGTACGACCATCTCTTTTAGAATTTGCCACATTTGGTTGTGATCCACGCAGTCAAAGGCTTTGGCATAGTCAATGAAGCAAAAGTAGATGTTTTTCTAGAATTCCCTCACTTTTTTCATGATCCAGCAAATGTTGGCAATTTGATCTCTAGTTCCTCTTCGAAAACCAGCTTGTGCATGTGGTAGTTCTCTGTTCACATCCTGCTGAAGCCTAGTTTGTAATATTTTGAGCATAACCATGCAAGTGTGTGAAATGAGTGCAATTGTACGGTAGTTTGAACTTTCTTTTTCACTGCCCTTCTTTAGGATTGGAATGTAAACTGATTTTTTCCAATCCTGTGGCCACTGTTGAGTTTTACAAATTTGCTGGCCATGGAGTGCAGCACTTTCACGGCATCATCTTTTTGGATGTTAAATAATTTGGCTGGAATATAATCACTTCCACAAGCTTTGCTGTTAGTCATGTTTCCGAAGGCCCACTTGACTTCACACTCCAGAATGTCTGGCTCTAAGTCAGTGACCACACCATCATGGTTATTGGGGACGTTTAGATCTTTATTGTAGAGCTCTTCTGTGTATTCTTGCCATCTCTTCTTAATTTCTTCAGCTTCTGTTTGGTCCCAACCATTTTTGTCCTTTATCATGCTCATCTTGGCATGAAATCTTTCCTAGATACCTCCAATTTTCTTGAAGAGCTCTCTCATCTTTCCCAATCTAGTTTACTTCTCTTTCTTTGCATTGCTCATTTTAGAAGGTCTTCTTATTTCTCCTTGCTATTCTCTGGAAATCTGCATTCAGTTGGGCATATCTTTCCCTTTCTTTCCTGCCTATTGCCTTCCTCCTTTACTCAGCGATTTCTAAAGCCTCATCAGACAGCCACTTTGCTTTCTTGCATTTCTGTTGCTTTGAGGTGGTTTTATATCTCCTGTACAGTGATATGCACCTCTGTGCATAATTCTTCAGGTACTCTGTCTGCCAGATTTAATCCCTTAAATCTATTCCTGACCTCCACTGTATATTCATAAGGGATATCACTGAGGTCATACCTGAATGACATAGTGGTTTTCCCGACTTTCTTGAATTTCAGCCTAAATTTTGCAATAAGAAGCTCGTGATCTGATCCACAGTCAGCTCCAGGTCTTGTTTTGACTGACAGTATGGAGCTTCTCCATCTATTGGCTTTAGTGTTGTGTTATTCTTTCTTCTGATTCCATTTTATTTTTATTTATAAAATGCTATGTTCTGCATATGAACAAGGATGCATTTTAACTGAATTAAAGAAACGCCTTAACGGAAAGCATTCAATTTCTTTTAAAAAAATGCAGTTAAAAAAGAACAATTTGTCAAAAGCCATCACCCCAAAATCTAAAATAAAACAATATTTTAAACTCTTGAAACTAAATGTTGTCAGATACTGAGTAGACATTTCCGTGGGCTTGGCTAGATGATCTTTCCCCCTTTCCCTGTTTGGAATCTGAGGCAGTAATCTCAATGCTGAGAAAATAAATCCAGATGTAGATTTTAAAAATAGGTTGTTTTAATCTGTCTGGAAAAGACTAGGAAGGTTTGTAATAGAAAAGTAATAAAGGTGGGATATAAATAAATAAATGCTAAGAAATGGTTTCCATGTTAGACGCTATAGTATTTATTCAGATTATTTTTAATGTATTACTCAATCCCTTCTGTCCCCTTCTTCCTCCGTCCCTTCCCCTTCCCCTTCCTTTCTCCTTTCTCCTCTCTTTCCATCATTGGTTCACAATGACCATGCCACTCACTTTATGGCTCTAGATTCACATGACAACTCCCATATTCCCTTTACGATCATCACATACAATGTTGTAAAATCATGTTAATCACATTAGCAACCCGTTTTACCACCATCATGATATATAATACAGCTGCATTACAATCATATGTTGAGGACTACCTGTACCTATTATTAACAATTATTCTCTTCTTAGAGTCAGAAATAGCAACATGAAGCTAGAGTATTGTTGAGAAATTCTGCAGATTGTTGGCACCTGAAAGAACAGCAAACTCTGTACCACTTAATTTCTTTTTAATTGTTATCTTTGTGGCGAAGAAACAATTGTCTCCTGCTCCAAGACTTGTACAATTTGGCTGGTTTTGACCCCAAAATGCAAGCAGAGTTGGAGATCCTGAAGATCTGCCCTCCTCCTCCACCAACCTGTTTCCAAGAACCTGCAGAACAGAACAGGAATCCAGCCAGTGCATTATCTTATCTTAAAGCTGCACCCATTCCATTAAAAAAACACAAGGCCAGAGAGCTTTGAGCTCGATCTCAGTTGAGTTAAGAAGGGGACAGCCACAGTGGCATTTAGACACAAACCGCTGGCAAGTTTGCCCTGGGTGCTTGCGTATCATCTTCTCTCCTCAGGCCTCCAGACTGTGTGATTAAGTCTGCAAATCTCCTGCTGTTTTTAATAGCCCTGTAGACCCAACCAGCTAATGAGAACTAAACAACACAGCTTGCTCTCAAATATTTCCACTGGAATCTCCTAATACACGATATTAATCATGACTGTCAAGCCGTTCAGGAGCCAACCATGTCCACCCAAAGGATTGAGGAGGGGAGGCTGGCCTTGGAACAAGGACGGGAAGTGGAAAAGGGGCATCTGGCTGCATATTAAAACCAGGTGCCCCTGTACCCCTTTTTTGGTGACTCCTGGCATTTGACACTGCAGGGTGAGCAACAGGGCAAATGTCAAGGTTTGAAGGTAGCCATTTTATGTCTTTCGATCTAACCTACTCACTGCTGCTTGGTTGGCTTTGGGTTGTTTAAACCCAAATTGAATGGGACATTGATACATTCCCACACACACACACACACTTTCCACTTCCCAGCAAAGGAATAAGGAAGAGAAAAACCCACTTTAGTCTGGAGTCCAATGCGTTTTGGGCTTGATTCAGACACCTTGGGGATACAGAATCTGTAGAGTCAACAGTTGGAGTTCATCCTCCCAATGGAGTGGTCCTAAAAAAGGATTTATGCAGTGCAAACTGTGCAGTGATGCCCAGAACATAAAATTACACCATGTCAGGCATACTAGGTAGACCAGACAGGAAATACATCAGATGAAGTGAATTCTACTTTACTGTAATGCTACATTCAGAGAAGCTTGCAAGTCTGCAAGTGCAGTTCCTCTGCCATCTTCCATACAGCCTGAGAAACTAAGGAGGGCCCCTTCTGAGCCTTTTCCTCCACCCATTATACAGCAGAGGCCTATGCAGTCTCTTATCCGGCCATTCCCTTGGGTGTGCCTTTGTGCCCATCTCCCAAGGTCATTCACACATGACACCAACACCATGAGTAAATTTTTCAGCTCCTAGGCTGCTATAGTCTTTCAAGCCATTTCTTCAAGATTCAGGAATCCATCCACCATAAGAGAACCACAGCACTTCTTCAAAGTTCTTGCAGAAAGTGATACTATCATCCTCCCTCCCTTTCCATTTCTGCCAGATCACTCCTTTTCCCCTCTTAGAAGACCTGCCTGGAAAAGTGCAAAGCACCTGCTCTGGTGTTCTGCAATCTTAGCAACTTTAAGAGGTGAAGACTACAACTCCCAGAATCCCCAGCCAGCTAGTTCTCCACATGTTATTGGAACAGACAGAAAAGTGAATTAGGTGGAACAATTGTGATTAATCTATGGTGAGCTACAAAATGTGTTGTTGAGGGATCCACTGTTCCTGAAAATTTGAAATTCAGACTTCTTGTGTGCAAGAGAGATAGGGAGGGGGAGGAATCTGTGCAGCCCCCACATTTTATAATTCGCACAACCAACCTGCTCATTTATAAGTTTAACGTGAATCCAGCCTTCCCTCTTCCCAGAGACTCAGTAAACATGTTTCCATAACAATATAATTCGTTTTCAACATAATTCCCTACCCAATATCCTCCCAAAAAAGTATGAAATTCTTGCTGATCTTATTCTCTTACCTCATACTTAATACCATGTGTAACAAATCTTTGCTGTATTTCTAAATTCTTCTGAGGTTGAATTTCAGCTTCTATTTTTTCTATCAGTATTGATCCTCATAAGCACTGTTCTTCCCTCCCTCCCTTCCTCTTTCACTTTCACTTTTTTCTTCCTATTTTACTGTCTCACTTTCCCTACCTCCCTTCCTTTCTTTTTCACTCTCGCACACTCCTTCCTGCCTGTCTGCCTGCCTTCCTTTCCCCCCCCCACCC
>JANHZU010001645.1:19356-43877 GCA_032468055.1 Acrochordus granulatus
CTGTTCACAAACTCGGAGCGACTTGGAATAATTAAAATCATCATCATCATTGTCATTATGACAGGTGAACTTTTCTGCCAGCCATTTATTCCATCAGCCCACAGGATTACAAAACAGCGAAGAATGAGCTGTTTGATGGGAAAAAAACATTTTGTATTTTTAAACAAATCCAAGTGGAAATCCAGACATTCCCAAGCATGGCCAGCCCATGCAAAATATAAGTGGAATGATTGCTGCTTTGGAAATTATAGATCTGCTGATTCAGCCAAAGATCACCTTTGCCTTTTCTGCAGGAGCATTGCAGTGTTGGCTCACATTCAGTTTATAATCAATTTCTCTTCCAAGCCTGTTTTCCACAAGCCAAATAATTTGTCCATTTGCTTTTTGTTCCCTAAAAAGCTTTGCTCCTCTCTCTGTTTAATGGTGTTAATGTTGTTTTATTTTCAGCCCATTTTTTTAGATGATTATGCTTCTGAATACTGTTCCTGCCTTTTAGGGTATTAAATATTCTATCCTGTTTTGTGCAATCTGCAATTAGATAACCATCCTTTTCATCTTTTCATCCAAGTCATTAACACTAAACCTTGATTCCTGTCTCCAGCATGATAAAGTGCCATTGACTGAGAACCATTAAAAACCATTAACTCTTATCAAGTTAGCCATATATATGCTCAACTTTCCTTCCAACACTTAACTAAGTCACTCATCAATATGCCACGGGGTACTTTGAACAAAGTTATATTATGTCTATTGCATGCCCACACTCTATTAAGGAAGTTTCCTGAGCAAAAAATAAGAGAAATTTACAGTAATTTAACAAGTTTGTTTTTGACAAACCCATTCAAGATACTTAGAGATTTATGATCAGAAATGGATTTTTTTCTGGTATTCTAGTTTGCTAGAACTTTCTTGCCTCCAAAAAAACAGGAGTATTTTTGGGACATTTTTTGGCAACAGGGGTTCTTTTTTCTCTCCTGAAGCCCTCTAGTTCTCCAAGATAATTCCCAACTTGGCCCACCATCATCTGGTTCCTCCCTGCATCTCAGATTCTGTTAATCTGGCCCTAGCCATTTCTACCCCTTTGAAATAAAGAGATATTCTGTCTGTCTCTCACTGTCAAGCTCAATCCTGGGGCAACCCATGCCCTCCTGGTGGGAACTGTGCAGACAATGCTGAAGACACAGATCCATGGCTTGGCTGAGACCCCTCCTTCATCTTTGGTCCTAATTGGCCTCAGGGATTGGATCCTGTCCAGGGGATAATTCTTCTAAAAATGTGGAAAGAAAAACCTGAAGGCCTTGTTAGGCTGGGGAAATAAATTTGCATGGCAGGCTGGCTTCAATTGACTGTCAGGTAGCCCCATTTTCCATTGGAGGAGCTCTCCTCTCACTTTTTGAAGACAAAGTCCCCTTTGTGAAGCCACACAGGATTTTGCCCCATAGAATTCAAGTCTACAGAAGGATGTCAGGACTGCATTCTAATAAATAAATCAAAAACACTTAAGCCCTCCAGGAAAAGACTCTTCATTAGACACCCTCCATCTCCTTTCTCTTTTCGCCCCATGCCAAGCAGAGTTTGGATTGGATCCCATCCAGCAACCCTATGGCAGGCTAATGGGTGTATCACCCCAACCACCACCACCCTTTTTCTTCCCCCTCCTCTCCCCTCCCACTTGGGATGGACAAAAGATCTTTTCTTGGCTTTCGAGGGCTGACAAGTTTATCCAAATATTCTCGGCTTACTAGTCGCCTCGTTTTCTGAATTGATCACGGACATAAAAGGACACTTTGTGTGTCTTTAAAAAAAATCCACATGGTGAATACCAGGAGGAATTGGGAAGTGTGTTTGTAGCCCCAGGATGATGTTGAAGGAGAATGGGAGATCGACCCAGCAGGCAAGAAATCTCCACCAGGTTGCACTTTTTCTGGGATATCCAATGAAAAAAATCACTCTTTTATTCACCCTGTTCCCAATAATGCCCTTTTTCACTCTTCGGAAGGCCTAAGATTCTCATCTGGGTTTTTTAGTCACACAGGTCGTCTTTAACTTACTACCATTCATTGAGTGACCATGCAAAGTATGATGACACTGAAAAAAAGTGACTTATGACCAGTCGTTGTACTTATGACCATCACAGCATCCCCACATGATCACGTTGATCAAAGTTTGAGTGCTTGATAACCGGCTTGTATTTACAATAGTTGCAATGTCTTGGGATTATGTGATCACCCTTTGTGACCTTCCCAGCTATTTTCCAACAAGCAAAGGCATTGGGGGAAGCCAGATTTGCTTAACAGCTGCGTGACTCACTTAAGAACAGTTATTTGCGTCACAAGCATGGCAAAATAGCTTGTAAAACTGGGCGTGACTCACTTTACAGTTGCATTGGAAATTGTGGCCATAAGTCAAGGACTATCTTTATTTGGAGATGGAATGTTGCTAACCGTATGCTATCATGGTAGAGTATTTGGACCGGACACTTATTTTAAGACCTAATAATAGTTGGTTGGTTGCTTTAGCTTAGCAAAGATAACCATGTTCAGGTTGTAATACTCTGCATGGCCACCAGCTGGTGGCAGGAGAGAGCTCAACCTTTTCTGCCCATCTTTGATGCCATCTATTGGCCATTCAGGTATTAACCCTTCAAATTTGTAGCCTTAGCAAGTTACATGATCCGTTAACTTGGAGAAGAGCTGAGCAGAAACAGCACAGTGGGGTAAAATTATGAGGGTGGCTGTGAAGTGGGCAAATGAATGTCATTGTGGTCTTTGACCAGCATGGAGGATGTGTCAAGCTTATGCATATCACACAAGTACATGTGTGCTAAGGCTGTGTTTCTCAAACTTAGCTACTTTAAGATATATGGACTTCATTTCCCAGATGCCCAAGTTAGTAGGTAAATTATTGATGGCTGGGGAATTCTGGGAGTTCAAATCCACACATATTAAAATTGCTGAGGTTGAGAAATGCTGTGCTGAGGGATGGTTAGTTTAATTTTGGTAAGTATGTGTTGCATACTGTTATCAAATCCCAATAGCCAATTCGTGCAGTATAAATCCTAGTTTTGGTAAACTGAGCCCAAACGTACTGTGAAAAAACAAAACCAATGACGGGTTTTTTGCAAATCAAATTACTTCTTATTTATCAAATTTAGACACTACACTGCCCATCTCACTATCCAAGTAACTCTAGGTAATTTACAGATACAAACCATTCATTCATTCATTCATTTATCTATCAATCCATCTACCTAACAATCAAATTTCTATACTGTCTATCTCATCTAGGTGACTCTAGACAATTTCATTGATTTATTTTTCACGTTTTTAAACTGTCCATCTTCCTCAGGTTTACAAACAAACCTGTTCCCAACTATAAACTGAGATGTCTACAAAAACACACACACATAACAATCTGCCTATTTTTAACCAGTTTTGGGGTAATTAGAGGCCTTCAGAAGGTATGTTGGTCACGAAACCCAGGCTTGGGGGAACAGACTGGGATCCCACCAGCCACTAGTATTTTTGTATTGGTCTGAGTGAGTGATTAAGCCTCATAAAATATATGAATGATGTATCCTTGGAAAGCTATAAAAATTTATGGAGGAAAAAATCCATATGGAAAGCCTTGGGTCTGTTCCTTAGCCAGTTGCACAGAGTGAGAATTAAACCTGCAGCCAGGATCTGCTTTTGATAACAGCCCACATCTGGTCCACAGAAGCCAACATAATTGTTTAAGCAGCAATATCAACAAGAAACATCGCAGTGCGGACGTTTACTGTCTTTTCAGTTGGGGAGTTATCCGTTTCCATTTTGCCTCCAAAATTTGCAGGATATAAATGTAGAAGGGCAAGAAAGATTGGAAGACAGAAATGAAAAGGAGGGACCAGCTACTCAGTAAAGAGAGGAATGTTGAAAAAGATTGCTTGCAAAGTTTTGGCCCATGCATTTGCATTGCTGGTATTTATTTTATTATTTATTAACTAGATTTATATGGGTGCCCAACTCACACACAGTGACTCCAGGCTCTCTTATACTTGGCTTACACATTTAGGGTGATCCACTTACAAAGAGGTCTTTCCTGTTGAAGGCCTTGTTCATCTCCTGTTAGGTTCCTACCATAGAAGATCTTCAAAATGGACATTTTATTCCTGGAAAGTGTAAAGGATGAAGCTGCTTCCTGTAGCAGAAAAAGGGAATGGCCTTGGAGGATGGAGGAAGAGCTGCTACCAAGGCAGTGGTCAGATAAAAGAGGTGCCTAGGTTTGGCCCAAAATCGTAGACTTACCTTTCCTCCCCATTAGAGTTAAGTCACTTAAAATTCCTGCCCATATTTGGCTAAAAGCACCTGTTTTCACACACGAGAATTGCCATCCAAATTGCCATCCAAATTGCCATCCAAACCTCAAGTTCGGTAGAGACTTGGTTTCCAAATGTTGGGGAATTAGCTGACACTTGTTCAGGTCCTGCATTTTTTGCTCTGTTTTGAGAAACAGAACAAAATTAGCTTAAAATGTTGAGTTTCCTTCCAGAAGAAATAGAATGCTAAAGGAAGAGAATTGAACTCATCCATCAAGCATTTAGCTTTTTAGAAACTTGGTTTGAATCTTCAGCTATGTCTGGGTCACTAGATGTAGGTGCTACACACACACACAGATACACACAAACACACTCTTTATTTTTTATCTTCTAAGGAACCTTTTCCCTTTTCACACTGAAATGGCAGCTTTAGACCCTCTCCAAACTGGGAATAACTGTGCATATTGAATTTGACTGATGGAGATAGGTGAGAACTATAAGGATTTGTTTCCTGATCAGAGCTCCTTCAAATCTGCACATTTCTAAAGCAAACCTAAAAGAATTGTAGCCACTAACAATCTAGGTAGCTGAACAACTTGGGAATCCAGCCAAAAAATGCTTTGATTACTGTGTTTCTTCTCTCTTAAATACCTCCCTCTGAATTCTTGGCTATTTGACCAAGTTAATGGGGTCACCTCTCCCATTTCCCTTCTTGTCTTTAAGAGTTTTGTGAAATCCAATATCTGAAGATATTTAGAAAGAAGACCCACTGGAGAAACTAAAAGAGGAAAAGACTGGAGAAACTGAAAGAGGAAAGGTTTAGGAGGAGCCAAAGGGAAGTTAGAGTATTTCAGTAGCTCCCAGTGATAGATCATAGAAGCTGGAAGATAGGAGATATTTAGAAAGAAGACCCACTGGGATAAAACCAGAGTTAGAATCTGATTATTTTATTTAGTATGAAATTCTTCAACTGCGGCCTTCAAGCAGAAGCTAAACCAGGTATGCTTCCCATTCTGGTTTTATTCTAGTGGCTCCTCTTTCTAAACATTTCCTGTCCATCTGGGGATTTAAAAAGGAAGGGCTCAGGCAGAGGATCTGAAAACAGCCATGTGAAAAGGATCTGGGTACAGCTGCTAAAAGATGTTGTTTCAGGTACATTCATGCTGACTGTTGCATTCAGACACTGAAATGTGATCATCCCCTTTGAACTGCCTTGCTTGGACCTTACATTGTGCCCTAGCTCTGGTTCTGGGCCCCATCATTCCAAAAGGGCCACAGGGTTAGACTACAAGCCCTCCAAGATCCTTTCCAGCTCTCTGATTCCATGACACCTTGGAGTGAATTCAGACAAGGGCTATCAAGCTAGTGGAAAACAAGCTATATGAAGAACAGTTAAAAGATCTGGATACATTTAGCCTCAAAAGATGACTGGGGCAGCCCAACTGTCCTTGTGTATTAAGCATCAGAGCTAGGAGAAAGCAAATTCTGGCAGTGCCTGGATGGCAAGTCAGTTCTGGTGCTGGAAGCAGATGATTAGGAATTTTCAGAAGTATCTTTTGCCTTCCAAGTCCATGAAGACTTGCTTTCCTTTCCCCTGAGCCAGTTTTGCCCCAGTTTGCAGTTTGCTGAACCTCAGAGATCAGTTGAAAAGGGTGCCACATCCTAGGTTGACATCCGTGCCTCTGACTCAACTCCGAACCAAACAGGTAACCTTGCCAATCAGCTCCCCGTCGCTTCCTGCATTATATTCCCCCATTTTTATTCAGTAGCCCTTCCTGTAATCAAGCTTGGAAAGTTACCCATGCACTTGAGAATATCCGCCTGCCACTGTAGAAGGGCGCAGAGGCCTGGGTGGGTGGAAGGGGGAGGGAGAATGGCTTTCATTGCTTTTGTGACACCTTTCCTGTGTGAAGAAATGAAAGGTTCCTTTCCTCTTGTTTTGAGAAAAGTTGAACAGGAGGAGAAGAAGCCATGCCACAACTTTTCAAAACTTCACTGCTGTCACTTGATTTCTCAAAGCATTGGTGCGATTCTCCAAGAGGGACTTCAGATCTTATGTCCTCCTAGATTTGTTCCAGTGGACAATTCTGGTCTGATGATCAAAGGTTTCTTCAAGGCTGGTGATGTACCTGCAAGTCACCTGTCTCAAATTATTTGATTTCTCTCTCTTGATTTTCTTTCCATGATTTTCTTCTTCTCAGAAACCTCTCATGTTCTCTTACAGATTGGTGAGGAGCTACAACTCAACAAATTCTGTATGGATGCAAACCCCACATCGAATGGGAACTGGCTGAAATATATCCGGGTCACTCACTCAAGTGAAGAACAAAACTTAGTGGTGTGTCCCATTAATGACCAGGTATGAACTTTTGTTCACCTACACAACTGGGCTCAAAAATACACACCTAGGCCTAAATATAAACTCTGGGTTCAGCTACAGCAGCAACATCCTGCTTTGTTTAACAAGGGTTTACTAGCAAAATTATAATTGGCTGAGGTCCCAAAGCATAGTTAAATGTGAACTATGTTTTAAGAGCTGGTTTAGAAAACTAGTTTGTAACTCGATTTACTCTAAAGTATTTACTCTATTTACTTACTCTAAAGTACTTATTCTTTGAAATAATATACATATATTTAAACCCAAAAGGGAATAAGGTATAATGCACATCTCTTGAGGTAATAAAAAGGACAATTCATTTCAAAAAGTATTTTGAACGAAGAACTGCCATTAAAACAAAATATTTCGCAGAACACACTTGGATAATTTGTTCCATAAACCCATATTCATTCAGATCAATATATTGAATAATAATAATATTGGGGCCTTAAGAATGCATGCACAGCAGTACTGTAATGTTAATAATAATTCAATAAGAGCAATGATAGTTGTATTGATTCACACATTAGAATAACTCTTGAAAGCAGTTGATTTTCCCTAAGAATATCACTAAACCAACCAACCGTCATTTTTTCAAAAATCCATTATTCAGTGTTGTTTAAAATAAGACTGGAGAGGTGGTGAGTATTAGAAGTGATCCACTGACTTTAAAAATGCCTCTGATAATTGGGAATATCAGGAACAACGTACTGTATTTCTCTTGCATTTATCATGAAGATGGCACTGGGCTTCAAATCCTGATACAGCAAAGATGACTGAATCTTAATTTTGGCTTGAGGCCGGTCCCCTCGGGTGACAATCAGTTCATAAAATTATGCTACTCAGAACAACTGCAGAACATAATTGGTTTAGATTCTGCTAAATGTTACTTTCCTTGGAGATGAACATTGCTAATAATTTTCAGAACTTGCTTGGGGGGGAGGATTTAGTGGAAAGTTCAGTATGCTGAATGTAGTTCTCATGAACATTACCATGACAAGTTAGCCATGGTTGAACTTTATTTATATCATTTTGAGTGGTTGGCTCTTTCTCAGATTGGAAAAGGCCACTGGGAGAAAACTAATAGCAACAGCACTATATTTGCAATGCACTCCTAAAGACAGAAAAAAGGCACCTCGTTTTCAAACAAGAAAAACAATGAATCGGTTGTACAGAATGGCATCTTGACTGTTATCGAGCCATTAATAAAGGTGGAATAAAAGATGAATAAATGAAAGATAAATGGGATAAAAGATTAATAAATAAATTGGGATTCACTCAGCCTACACCAGCTTTGATTCATACAACAGGTGAAGCTTGGTTAAGTTTGTTGGAAAAATCAAAGTGATGATTTCTAATTGACACCAGTCCATAAAAATGTATGTCACTTGCCTCAGTTAAGACAACATTTTACTAAAAAGCAACATAAATATTGTGTAATCTACTGTAACATGAATTTGAGTGCACAACTGTTTCAGATGCAATGAACTGATCTCTTATTTTGGGGTGGGAATTCTGTCTGTTGTATTCCAGGTCCACAAAATAGGGCTCTATTAAATCAAGGTTTAATTATATTTATAATCTTGGCCAAAGAATAAAATTTCACTGTACTAGGCACACCATGCAGACTTTTACCACCTTCCATGTTGATGGGACCATAGTACAGTACTCACTAATGTTGTTATTTGTTATCACGAAGAACGTAATTATTTTATGGCTCTTTCTTAATATGAAAGGTTTTTTGAGGACAAATTGAGATCTTTGTCCCCTTCCTGGTTTTTCTGTTCATACCTTTTCTCGGCCATCCTTTTCTTTGCACAGTTCTGGGATATTCTTCTAGATAACTGTCTTTCTTTCAATTAGCTGCCTCTAAGCTCAAGAGAACCTCAACCTATATCTTTGTTTTCTGACTTTTTTGCAATATCTTTTCCAAAATTGGAAGATTTTACATGCTTCCTGCTGCTACAATGAAATGATATTAATTTGGGAAAAGAAGGGGGACTGTAAGTCCCTTATAGGTCCACTCATACCATGTTCTTTCATAGGGAAGAACCTAGTTTGCAATTTTTCCCTAAGTTTGTTTCCTATCATGAACGTACAAGCAATTATTTGGAGAATAAATTTGACTGAATTAAAGGGAATTATTTCTCAGATTTGTATGCCTTAAAAGTAATTTTAAATTTATTCTTCCTCTCCCTCTCCTCCTCCTCCTCCTCTTGGTCTTCAGTTTCAATGTATTGCTGAGCTAAGAAATTCTTCTGCATTTTTGCCAACTCATTCAATCTGATTTCAAGATTTTTTCAGCAGAGATGAGAATGTGAGTGCAGTTCTCCTGGGTGTCTTGGGCAGTTGTGCACTAAGTCCATAGCAAGGGCTGTGTCTGAACGGTCTGCCTTTTTTGTACACTTCCTCTCCACCATCTACAACCCCCAAAATTTTCCACATCCTAAAGAGCACACCCGGAGGAAAAGTTGGAGGATTTTCAAGGCTATGGCAACAGTTGCCACTATTCTAGGCAGCCTGCTTTTTCAGAAATGGTTGGAGAATTTCCCCTTGTCTTGGAGAAATGGGAAGACACTATGCCCACTTGCAAATTGGTGCATATTTAAAAAGGCTATTTTAGCCTAGCTGCAAGTGGATGAACCAAGCTGATCCTAAATCCCTTTGCTAGATAGAGAAATATGCTTAGAAATCTTTTGGACTCTTCCTCTCTCTTCTCCTCCAAATTGCTTTTGGATTTGTTTCAATCCTAGACATTTCAAAGAAGGAAAAATTGGGGTGCAGATAATGGGCATTCTATGATATTTCTGGGCTCAGCCTCCTTCCCACTCCTCTACCTCTTGAAAATACAAATAAAGATTTCAGTTAAACAGGAAAGAACAGAGGGGCTGCTGGGTTAAATGAGTGAAATTCTCTTTTTCTTTAAATTGCAGTTGGGGTGACATTCGGGAGACTGGAGGCTTCATTCCTAAGAGCCATGAGAGTACGGGGGACATTTTGATGATTGATAGGCATGATGCAAAAGCAGGCTTTTGCAAGAAATAGAGATTAAACCAAAATGTTCTAGTAGAGTGCAAAGAATGGAGTGGAGGTTAGACTTAGTTGCAGAATAATGCACTAAATTTAATCTTAAAGTCTTTCTCTGGGGGATCTGGCCCAGGAAAAACAGGTTAGCATTTCCCTTATTTTATCTATCTTTTCTTATGCTTTGTCTTCCTCTCATTCTTCCCTTTTTTCCATGTTGGCCATCTTAATATCCCCAAATAGGGTAACTAGATATCTGAACAGGTAAAGGAGGATGTGGACAGTTGAAAATAAAGACAAAAAGTAAGATATACTGATTATTTAACTTTTTTGGCACCCAGGACAAAATTTATAGCAAAAACCTGCAAAAACAAATGTATGTGAACTTTTTCCAATATCAGGGCAATAGGTTTTTCAATTGCCATCTTTTCCCATCAAATGTTTATTTTCAAGAAATATTGCAATAATATAGAATTGTTTGCCAGATAGAAGACATGAGGATAAAAAGGAGACTATGTCCTCTTTTTGCCAGACAGCTGAAAACTGTTTCCTCAAGAAATCTGCATTTGTTAATGTTTCTTCCTTAGAACTATCATTAAACCAGGATCACAACTAGATAGCTAGACCACCCAAATAAACCATAAAGGTTTTCAAATAAACCCTTTTTTCTCACTCACTGTTGAAACTTATGGAAGTTTTAGAAGTGGCTTGCAATGCCATGCAGAAACCCCAAATCATATTTTATAGATCTTGGGCTGTGGATGATTTATTAGATAACCAAAAAAAGATTTCTCCATCAACCCAATTGATATTCGGGAAGCTGGAAGTGTGTTTGGCGTCTGAGCACTTTAAAAGTTGCCCTCTTCAGCTCATTTTATAAACTGCTGCAGGCAAACCTTTTTTTCCAAGATGCCTGATGGCCTAAGATGAAAATTGCATGTGATCCCCCTTTAATTAATCTGCAATGGATTTCAACTCACAGAAAAAGAATTTTGT
Organism: Acrochordus granulatus; assembly: GCA_032468055.1. Lineage (NCBI taxonomy): Eukaryota > Metazoa > Chordata > Lepidosauria > Squamata > Acrochordidae > Acrochordus > Acrochordus granulatus. The sequence goes on from JANHZU010001645.1 coordinate 30,051, forward strand.
CCTTCTATTTAGCAACTGGGCTTAAAAGAGGCCTGGCATTTTTTGTGGACCACGAAAGGAAGTTTTTAAAAGATAGACCTGCAGTTGCTACGAGATGAAAAGAAGAAAATTCTGCTGGAGAAAACAAATACAAGTTTATTTAAGTAGTGAGTCCTTTGGCTTCAAATTCAGTTTTAATTGGTAAGCTCTGCCCTCTAGTGGAAGAATCTCAAAAGCAAGCTTTTCAAAAGAAATAAAAATGTATAATGTCACTACTGATAGCTTTTTAAAATGGTTAAGTTCATGAGCCAGATTTTTCCATCTATTAAGCTAATATTTGACAGACTCTTTGGCTGTATCAGAAAAGATGTGCCAGAATGTATTGGCTTTAAAGAAGAAAAAAATGTAAAATGTAAATGTAAATATGTAAACAGAAATCAGGAAGAAACAATCAGAGTTTTGTGCCTGTAAGGGGGGAAAAAGATAAATGGAATACTGTTCTCTTCACTCCAGGATGGTATGTATTATACACTGAATGAATCTTTCTTTAAAGTTAAGTATGTGCATGGCAGTATTCAGACTCCACTGAAATTTGCCTAAAACCAGATTTGAGAGAAATTGAAGCAACACCAGTAAAAAACTTTGGATGTATTTTCACAGTCTGCATAGTGAAGAGAAAGGGCAGAGTTCTTAGGATGAATGCCTGCCATTCAGATATGTACCTCCCAAGAGCAATGGGATTTGTAGTTGGGCCATTTGTGATAATTTTACAGTAGGCTCCGATATGGGAAGAAGAAAGAGGAGACCACCTGGGAGTATTTAAAGTTTGGGAAGAGAATTGACTAGACCTGGATTGGTGTTTCTCAACAAGCCTATTGCTGAGGAAAATTCAACAAAATTCACTGATGAGCCTTTGCACATGATAGGAGCATTTTTTCCAAATATTCTCCACTGTTGGGTGGGTTTATATGTGAAAAAATAGTTGAGTTATAGCTACTGCTAGGAAGGAAGGAAGGAAGGAAGGAAGGAAGGAAGGAAGGAAGGAAGATGAAAGAGATCCTATTTTCCACTGGGGGACACTAAAAGATGGAAATTTCAGTAAAACACTCCTCTCTTTTGAAAGAAAGCATAAAAGGGGAACAGGTAGGGAAAAATACATAGGGAAATCTTCTGCCCAGTATTAATTGCTCTGTCAATGAGATGGGCGGTCTCTAAATATAATATATAAATAAACTTGTTAATTAATCAATGCAGATGGAGCTTGGGTTGAAATGAACATAGAGATGGTAAATCCCTGTAGAATTTCAAACCAACATCGCTAATAGCTTTACCAAGGCTGGTAGACCTACAGAAGTTCATCAGAAGGATGCTGGAGTAGAGTATTTCAAGAAAATGCTTAGACAAACAAGAAACATTGAGAAGCATACTATAGTGACCAGTGTTCCCCATTAAATGTATAGTTGAACACACCATAGGTACAATGGTGGAACTTTTTCCATTATGGACATTGCATCCATGACAACCTTCTGAAACTGTCACAAGTTGTCACTACCCATCATCATGATCAAGCTGAACAACCAACTTTTTCATTTCAAATAACATGGACATCCAAATAGCTCCTATATTTAATTTCTCTCGCCCCTTTTTTACCATCTCTCTCTCTTTCTCCCTTGCTGACAATATCTAGATTTATTATAAAGTTATTAGAGAAATAGAGCCCGGAGAAGAGTTGCTGATGTATATGAAGGAAGGAAATTTCTCTGCTGGAAACCTACCACCTAGTTTGGAAGGTGAGATGCATTTCTTTCATACCCCTTTTCCAAAATTAAAATCCCTTGCTTTCCAAGATATAGAAATACAGATGGTTTATTTTATATCATTGCATAACCAAAATGGGTCACTAGGCAAGGTCTACTGTTAATTTGACCCAAGCTGCAATCAGGAAGCAGAAATTGTCATCACAGCAACTTGTCAGAAGTTGCTTTGGGCTTCTGATGTCCTTCTCTCTGGGCCTTGTTATTGGGGTGTCCATATTGGCTATTCTCAAACTGGGATTTTCCATCTCTCCAAGAAGGTTGGAATAGCTGAACCTGAGGGGATGAACAGGCATGGTGGATTCCTATGGAAAACGAAGCCAGTATAGGAGGAAGGAAATGGAAATGTTACATAGTTTTCTGGGCTTCTTAGGTGTTTTTTCTAACTTAGATTCCAAAAAGAGACATTTGGAAAGCTCACAAAAAAGAAAACCAAACCTACTTTTCCAACAATGCCCAGTTTTTCCGTTCTATCCTTCTGATCGCATATCAAGCAGAAGCAGTGGTGGATAATTGCTTCCCAAGCATAACACCCTACCATCAGAAAACATTTGATGGTTTAATACTTTTCTATCATTTTTTTTAAATTTCTACTTGCCTTTAACAGGCCTTTTTCCTCTCGCCATGCCAGGAGAATGCTAAATTGCATAAGAAAGGAAAAGCTAAAAGGGACCATACAAAGATAATTATCTTTTCTTTTTTCTTTTCCTTCTCCCAAACTGCAGCCAAATTCTGCAAACCCCCTTATCGCTGCAGGAAATTTGAGCAGGGCACTTACATTCCTTCGAGACATGGTTCTGGCAGATTAGCTTGTCAATGGCATATAATTGGTTTCCCCTTGGATTCTTATGAAAGCTATTCTGGCCTGGTCCATTTCTTATTATATTTATTTTTGAAACTTCTTCGGTTTGGTGACTTTCTGCTACAGTATGTCCCAAGTATTCTTGGTGGAGTAGAAGACCAAGAACCATGCACATCCTGCAAGATCTCAAGTTTCCTTCTTTGAAAGGGGCTTCCTTTTTTCTACCTCATTCCCAGCAGGGACTTTAGATTTGCTTCAGGGTTTCACTCTATGTCTTGTGAACTGATTCAATCACTGGAGAAAGTGGGAAGCAGATGACCATTGCTGCCAGCTCTTCCTATTTCTCCATCTAGAACAATGCCCCCCAGTGTGTGGTTGGGGTGGGGTGGGAAGCCAGAGAGGCTGCAGATGGCTGGAGAAAGATTGCTTATTCTGTTTTTTCCTTTGCACATCTTCCCATTTTAATCCAGCTTCCTTGGCTGCCTTTCTTTCCTATTCTGAAAATGTCTCATAAGCAAATTCCCATTAGGTGGAAGCAAAAGTGGCTGCAGATAGCTGGAGAATAGACTGTTGTGTTTAGCCATTGTGCATCTTCCCATCCCTCTGCAATCTCCCTGGCCACCCTTCCTTCCTCCTCTGATTTACAGGCAAATTCCCCCTTGGGATTGAATGGGAGGAAGAGAAGCCAGAGATGCTGCAGAGGCCTGAAAGAAAGACTGGGCAATGAAATGCAGGACTTATGCACCTTATCACTAAATCAGTTCAGGAACACTTGATTTTGCCCATGAGAATTTATCCAGAGTTCTCTATTCTTTTATCTCTCATTATATTAAATAAAGGAAAAAAGGAGCATAATCAGTGGGATCTGATAGAGAAAGAAATGCAAAACTTTTCTTCATGTATTCCTCTGTTAATTCAGATTTGATAGGGAACAGAAGCTGAAAATGAGATGTCATTGTTTGAATAATAATAATTTTTATTCATCTTTAACAAGGTGTAGTACAGTTCAAAAAAGCACTGTAATTACAAATTACAGTCCAATAAAAGCAGCTCACAATCAAGCCACAAAATCTTTCAACACATGCTAACGCTAATTTTAATACACAAACACCAACATTTCTTCATTTTTTACATAGTGCCCTGCAGTACAACCAAGGAGATATGCTTAAAATAAATTGCCCCTCTACCTAGGATGGGTCAAGTTAAAAGCAGGTTGTACACTATCCCACAAATCAAATGAAAAAACTCACAATTCTTTTAAAGGCCACCAAGCTTTTGCCAAATTTTTAGAAGGAGGCAGATGAGGAAGGAAGGAAGGAAGGAAGGAAATATCACTTACATACATATACATACTATCCAGCTTTTAAAAGCTGCAATATAGTAAATAGAGCATCATACATAAATGCCACATCTTTTAAATGTGCATCACAAAACGTGCCCAACCTTCTTGCTAATGTATTTCTTTGCAAATTCTCTTTAATTTCTTTAAATTAAAGAAATTTAATCCCCATTAAATGATTTTATTAGGCCCATAGAGGAACACACACACACAACCCAAAAAAGAACTAAATTATTATATGTCATTGGAAGTTTTGAGCATGCTTTAGAATCAAACACCAGAAAAAGATATTAGATGTTTGAAAAGGGTTTCAACCTCTTTGGAAATTAGGCACAGTTATTTTAGTTTGGGGGCAGCACACAAACCCTCATTGCTGGCTGGCAAAAATAACTTATGATGGTGTTTAAGTCAAATTTCTTGCTAACCATGCTTGGCCAATAATGTATCTGAGTATCTGAGGTACTTAAGTCAACACTGTTGACACTCACCATTTCAGAAAGCATGAAACTTTCATTGCAAAACAAGCTTTAATGACCAGAAGTTGGAAAGAGCAGAAAAACATAGAAAAGAAAAAAGCCTGGAGCTTGCGAAAACTCAGTGGCAAACAGAAAAAAAAACCCAACTTGTTCTGCTGGAAAATTTACAACGCTGAGCTGATTGTTTGTCTTGGCGCTTGTGTCAGGATGCTGCCTTGTAAACTTCATAATAGCTGCCCTTCTTTTAATTTGTTTGACCTTGACTGGAATAATTTATTATGTGCATTAGAGGACACACACACAGTCCCTTTTACACACTTTTCTTTTAAAGCAAAGAATTTGATGGGAAGGATTTCGACCTTTCAGCTGCATTGCCAGGATCCTCAGCACTCAGCATCATTTCCAAAGAGCAAAGAAATCCTTTGAGCATAAATCCAACCCAAGACAAAATTCAAAGTTGTTTTCCTCCTTGAAAAAAAAAAATTAATATCATGATCAGATTTGAAAGAAATCTGCCAAAATAGAACTGACTATGGCCAGGTAAACCCAGATTATTTAATCTGAGAAAGTGTTTTTCAAATTTGCATTTGCAAAAAGTTATTTTTTTAAGGAAAAAAAACCCCTAAGGAGATTTCCATTAAAAAGCCTGGGCCTAAGAAAATTAACATGACCAAGTGTGACTTCAAAGTAATTTAAATTAAAAAGCTGCCTCCACAAACTCCACATTACAACATAGCTTGGTTGGGGAAAGCAGCAGGAGAAAAAATAGTGAATAAAAATGGGTGATTGCTCTTTAATGTTGTATAAGGTTGTTTTTAGCTTCTGTATATGGATTAAAAAAGCAGGAGTTAAGTTTAAGATCTATGTATCTATAGCTTTAAGATGTATGGAGTTCAACTCTCAGAATTCTGGTTGGCTGGGGAATTCTGGGAGTTACAGTCCACATATCTAAAATTGCCAAGTTAGAGAGACTCTGGGTTAACATTAGATTTTCAAGATCAATGATGTCTGAGAGTCACACCCATTGTCAATATTTGGCGGTTTTCTCTAGTTTTCCACCATTATTTTTATTAAATCAAGGTTCTGGAAAACTTCTGCCCTCCAGCATCACTGCCAATAACCACAGGCTTTTTGCTTTATCCACAGAAGTTATCACATTCCGTTGTGAGGAATGTGATGAGCTCTTCCAGTCGAAGATTGAGATGAGGCGGCATAAGAAATATTCCTGCCATGCTGTCAGCTCTATGTATGAGTCCTTGACCGAGGAGATCAAGCAAGAGGGTACCGAGGATGAACAAGTCCATGAGTGCAAAGATTGTGAAAGGATGTTTCCGAACAAGTACAGGTGATGGCAGTAACACCAAAGAAGTATCCCTGTCTAGATCAGTGTTTTTCAATCTTGGCAACTTTCAGATGGGTGGACTTCAACTCCCAGAATTCCCCAGCCACCTTTAAGATGTGTAGATTCCAGCTCCCAGAATATTCCAGCCAGCAAGGCTGAAAAACACTGACCTAAACCTTTAGATCTGGAAAATCTTCAGATGGAAAATAAAAAAGGTGTTTGTATAGGTAGTCCTCAAGCCAGCCCATCACAATTGTAACTCATGATGGTCACATGACCAACCTAATTTCTGACCTTTTGTGCCACACTCATTAAGCAAACCAGTGGTTAGTTTTTTTTCTCAAAACCATAGTAAAATACAGTCACCTGACTGCAGGATGCTGCAAATGGCCATAAATGCAGCCTGGTTCCCATGTGCAGTCACGTGGCCACAGACCAACCATCAGAACTTCAAACCCAGGTGCATCAGAACTTTGGCCACCTATGGTAAGTTGAGAACTACCTGTCCCCTCATCACATCATCATGTCCTATACCAAGTACGTTGGGCTACAAGTGTCCTCCATGGTTCTCAGTCCGCAACTGCAGTCTCCGCATCCTTCCATTCAAGGTTGATCTTTTTCAGATCTTCCTGAAATGTTTGGCATCAGATTTTCTTTGGCCTTCCTTTTTCTCTCCAACCATCTGGCAGTATCTAGAGCAGACAGGGATAATACCAAAGAGAGATCCAAGATGTTTTTTACATTCACTCATCAAATTGGACCCTCAGTCATTCTCATCACTCTTCAGACCCAAACAGGCTGGTGTAATTCAGGGTGAGCATTGTCCCCATTGGAGATGGTTTTCTTGAGTCCTCTTGGTGCGAGCTGGTGCCTTACCATCAGGAGAACTGTTTCCAAAATCCTCAGCCAGCCAACCCTCTCAATCCCTTGCTTTTCTCCAACAGCTTGGAGCAGCACATGATCATCCACACAGAAGAAAGGGAATACAAGTGTGATCAGTGTCCCAAGGCCTTCAACTGGAAATCAAACTTGATTCGTCACCAAATGTCACATGACAGTGGCAAGAGATTTGAGTGTGAAAACTGTGTGAAGGTATGGCCATCGGGGTAGACAGGCCCTTATGGTGGTTTGGGCCAAGGGCCAATGCTTAGAGAGGTGGACATATCTGTTCTCTCTCTCTCATCAGCCCTATGAGGTAGTCTGGACAGGAAACCCAAATCATTATTGTAAGGTTACAGTAACAGAATCTTGCAAGTCTGAATGTACTTCTCCTCTCCTTTACTTCTACTTTCCACCAAACTAGGGAGGGTCTCTTCTGAGATGCTTCCCACATCCCTTTTCCTTCTGTAAGCTGGGATACCTTTTGCATGATGGTTGTCTAGGCTGCAACTGTTCCTCCTATCTTTTAAGGTTATGCTGTCAAATCAAATCCATCAAATTGAATCAGATATAAGCCTGTTTGCACGTGCACACATGCACGCGCATGCACACACACTCTAGATTTCCCTACAAGAAAATAGCATTTTATCTAAATTTGGATCCTCAAGAAGTTTTTTACCCTCTCCTCAGGTTTTCACAGACCCCAGCAACCTCCAAAGGCACATTCGTTCTCAGCACGTCGGCGCACGGGCACATGCTTGTCCAGACTGCGGGAAGACCTTTGCCACTTCTTCTGGTCTCAAACAGCACAAGCACATCCATAGCACTGTGAAGCCTTTCATATGTAAGTTGCCCCAGCCACTCCCTTCTCCCCAGGAAATTCCTTTAATATTTAATGGAAAGGAGGGAAGCCAGAGAGGCTGCAGATGTTGTGTTTCTCTGTCCCACATCTTCCCATCTCTCTTCAACCTCCCTGGTTGCTGTTCCTGATCTGAAAATCCCAAAGGAGAAATTCTCATGGATTGAATGGAAGTGGGAAAGCCAGGGAGGCTCCAGATGGCTGGAAAGAGCATAGTTCTGTTTTTCTATTTATTCCAGATCTTCTTATCACCCTTTAGCTTCCCTGGCTGCCAATGCTTCCTGATCCAAAAAAGCCCCAGAGAATAAATCCCTATGGATTGAATGGATGTGGGAAAAGCCAGGGAGGCTGCAGATGGCTGGAGAGAGCATAGTTGTGTTTTTCTATTTGTTCCACATCTTCTTGTCATCCTCTAGCCTCCCAGACTGCCATTGCTTCTTGATCTGAAAAAGCCCCAGAGAAGAAATCCCTTTGCAATTGAATGGAAGGGAGGAAGCCAAGGAGGCTGCTGGTGGTTGGAGAGAGGATTATAGAGTGAAAGATCAGACACTGACATACTTCCCTTGGATAAATTGGCATTCCACAACTGCAAGAATGCAGGAGAAATGTCTCAGCTCCCCACTAACCCTTTCCAATAAATTCCACACTTTTTTGGTTCATGCTTTTATTTCATCCACATTCCCCTGACCTTGCTTCTCCAAGGCAGCCATTCTGCTCTTCTTGGTGGTGGTTTAAACACCATTCCAATTCCTCTCTTTTTTCTCCCTCATTAATCTCCCCAGAATTCCACCTTTCTCTTACATCCAACCATTTATTTCATATTAATTTCATACTGGGTTTCGGTCTTTTGGTTTCTGTTGATGCTTTAGGTGAGGTCTGCCACAAATCCTACACGCAGTTCTCCAACCTCTGCAGACACAAACGGATGCATGCCGACTGCCGGACCCAGATCAAGTGCAAGGACTGCGGCCAGATGTTCAGCACCACTTCCTCACTCAACAAACACCGGCGATTCTGCGAGGGCAAGAACCATTACAACCCCGGTGGCCTTTTCACACCAGGTTTGCCTCTCACGCCTAGTTCTGTGATGGACAAGTCTAAGACATCACCCAAACTCAATCACACCGGACTCAGCTTTGGCGAGTACTTTCCCTCCCGACCGCACCCGGGAGCCCTTCCATTCTCACCTGGTCCCCCCACATTCCCTGCTCTTGCTCCTGGATTCCCAGGTATTTTCCCTCCCTCATTGTACCCCAGACCCCCTCTCTTGCCTCCCACGCCCCTGCTCAAGAGCCCTGTCAACCACACCCAAGAGGCCAAGCTCCCTAGCCCCCTGGGGCACTCTCCACTCCCTCTGATGTCCACAGTTAGCAACAGAATCCACCAGTTACCTGGGGAGGAGCGGTTTAACAGCACCAATTTGGGAAATTCCTACTTGGAAAAACTCAAAGCCAGGACTAGTGACCTGTCAGATGTGAGCGACTTTGAGGACATCAACACAACGACGGGCACTGATCTGGAGACCACCACTGGGACAGGGACAGACTTAGAGAGTGATGCTGAGAGTGACCGGGATAAAATGAAGGAGAAAAGCAAACCGGGAGAGAATAAGCCGGATTTCAGCAGCAGCTCAGTACCCACAAGTTCTGCCAACAACATGAGTGACTTCCCTGTCTTCTACTCCCAGCATACTTTCTTCCCTCCTCCCGAGGATCAACTGCTGCCGATGGTGGGCGCCGCTAATGATTCCATTAAAGCCATTGCGTCTATTGCCGAAAAATACTTTGGGCCTGGTTTCATGGGCATGCAAGAGAAAAAAATGGGGACTCTTCCATATCATTCCATGTTTCCATTCCAGTTCCTTCCCAACTTCTCCCACTCAGTCTACCCTTTCACAGACCGGACCCTCAACCACAGTTTGCTAGTCAAAGCTGAACCAAAGTCACCCAGGGACCTGCACAAAATTGGTGGTACCTGCTCGGAGTCTCCCTTCGACCTTACCACCAAGCCAAAAGAAATCAAACCAGCCCAAGCCCTGCCCACTCGTCCCACCAATGAGGAACAGCCTCTGGATCTCAGCATCAGCAGCCGCATCCGGGCTAATCATAATGGGAGTCGAGATCTCCGGAAGAATCATGTCCACGGCGAGAGAAAGCTCATGGCCAGTGATGGGGTCCCCAAGATGTCTCAAGCTCAGATGCTTCCTCAGCCTTCCCTACATTACGCTAAGCCCTCTCCTTTCTTCATGGACCCCATATATAGGTATTAACATTCTCAGCCTTGATGGTGTGTTGTTGTAATGGTATGTGGGAAAGACCTTAGGATATGGAGCAAAGAGATGCTACCTAGGGAATGGGCTGGGGGCTGCAGTGTCCAATCTCAGTATCTTTCATGAAACCTTCTGTATTAACTTCTGTGAGATTTATTTAGCTCCTGGGCAGAAGGATGACTGAGTCTGCATTATATGCATGCTTTTCAGCAATAATTGTAACACACACATACACACCCCATCATTGGTACTACTTGAAAATCACAGAATTTTATACCTACCCCCAGTTTGCCCTTAACTTCTCTTACTCATTAAAAGAGCATCTGAAGATATAGCATCTTCTTACTGTCCATGGAAGACAAAGCTAGGGCAGATATCACCATTTTCCTTATGGTCTTCCAGTTTCTCATCATGGCTGGGGAATCCAGAAAAGAGAAGACCTCACTTTTTGGAATGTAATCAAGTTGACCTAGGTTCTCAATCCAGGTGACCTAAGAATACCTGAACCACATGAAGAATAGTCCTCTCAGTATGTGAATTATCTGTAATTATCTGGGTTGGTATACTTGAAAAGAAAGTGCTCCTATACCATGCAATGGCATTTTGCAAAAAACACACAATTGAGATCATCCCTGCCAGTCTAGCTAATGTCTTCCTGGTGCAACATATTTAACAAGTCATGAATGATACCTTGTGTGTCCTCAAGGAAAGTATCACAACAGAGAAGCTTGGATTTTTTATCATTGTTCTCCTTTCCTAAACGTAATCTTACTGATCTAACAAACTGAGCAAAAGCTCCTCTCCTTTTTCAAAACTACACAGAGAAGATTCTGTGTTTTCTTCTGTAAGGTATGTAACCCTCTGTCTTGCTGTCCAGCAGGGTGGAAAAGCGGAAGGTGGCTGACTCAGTTGGAGCACTAAAGGAGAAATACCTGAGGCCTTCACCACTGCTTTTCCATCCTCAGGTAAGACCAAAAAACATTGGAAGCTGGGTGTTCCAGCAGCTTTCAGTGTGTGCACAACCTAGTTTCTGACTTTTAAGCCTCCTCTGCAAAAGATAATCAAACTTACCAAACTGCATGAAGGCAACCACCAAGGTGTGATCAAAAGCGTTTGTATGAATAGAAGCTCATTCTTCTAATGTAATGGCATTGGGAATGGCATTGGGAAATGGGGGGAAGGAAGAAGAAGTGCTGCCTAGGTGATGATCAAATCTGAGGACTGAGCCCATAGCTTCATAACAAGCAGAGAAAGAAACTCAGAAAGATCCTTCCTAACTTATCAGGCTGTAAAAAGAAATGACTTTTCAGACTTGTGAGATTTTATTCATGTAGCCTTGCAATGAATTAGAATTAGCTCATCTGTTTCCTTTTTGGTTTACCTGGGAGCACTTGTCATCTGCTCAGAGTTTGAATAGGATCATCCTGGGGATAGAATAGTCTACCAGATGAAGCACATTAAGTCAATATTCAGGACCTTGGAGAGATCCACAGGCAGCACTTTGGTCCTAAAGTTTCAGAGACTTTTCTCTACCATAGATTGTTCTACTATTGGGGAGAGGAGGCACACACAGCTGGTTCTTAGGCTCAAAACATCTCAGTCTCTGGCCAGCCAGCTCCGATGCAGGCCAAGGTTAAGTTTGCTCATTCTGCTAAGCCATGGATTTGTTAACAATGTCAGAACCCATGGCTTGTTACAGTTGAGTTCACACAAGGCTCAAAGCATTAAAGAAGTGTCCTCAGGTCCTTTATCTGGCCAGCTTCTTCTCCCTAGCTCTGATCAGGACATTGAGGGGTGTGACTTTGGGGACTGGAGTGGATTGGAGTGTGGAGGAATTTCATGGAGAGGAAAGTAGAACACCAAATTCTGATAATCAGGCAGAAACCTTTGATTCTGTCTGGTTGTTTGAGGAACTATGGCTGGCTGGACCTCCTAACAGCAGATGACAATTTCAGACAACTCTGCTGTTCACCAAAGCTTCATGAGATCTTGGTCTTGCAGAAGAGCATCATCTGAGAGACCCAAAGTCTGCAGCCATACTTACAATGGCTAGGGCACCTTCATTTTTTGAAAGAAACCAAGGAAGGAGGAAAGCTCTGGAGGAAATCTCTGACTTTCCAAAGAATGGAACTGGGGGTTGAAACTTCCTTTATCGGAAAAAGGCCACTGGATGCCCTGCCAGGGTAACTTTCACTGGTGACAGCACCTCCTAAGTGTCACTTTTAGGCCAGAGATCCAGACCAAATCTTTTGCATCCATCTCGACTGCATTTCTGTTACCCTTCCCCAGGGTTTTGTTTCCAGAGTAGCCTTATTGTTTCCTCACTGGCCTATTTCCCACTTTGCAGAGACGCAATTCTGACATCTTTTGGGAGCGGTGGGGGCTAAGCTGTTTTCCTGGCTAAACTTAGTTCCTTCATTGTTTTCCTCTGGCTAGAAAGTTTGCTTAATAACTTCCCTCCATTTTCCTTTTCAATGGGCTCTACGATGAGATCAGGCCGACCAGGAAGATCCTGTGTTTGTGTGGATCAGAATAGCGGAGAATAGCTCCAAATGCAGCTGATAATGCTCCAAGTCTGCTGAGAAAGATAGCAAGGCCAACCTTGGATTGGAGGGGGGCGAAGAAAAAAGTCACCCCACACCATGTTGACAGAGAGAAGTGGCTGTTAAGTGAGAGCCTCATAACAGCACCTTCATCATATCAAAATTATCTTTATTATTATTCTGGTTAGTTGCATCGTCAGTCAGATTTTTAGACTGAATTTGCCTTTTTGTCCACCTATCAAGTCTTCCAAGGACCTGGGAGAGGCAGATATTGTGTGAGGCTGTTACAGGTCTTGTCACAGGATGGAAGCTGTTCCAAGTAATGCTGCCTTTTGCAATTGGCTGATGGTGACTTTGTCAGTGGCGATGGTGTTCAAGTGGTGTTCCAAGTGTTTTGGGATTGCGCCCAAGACCCCTCTTACTATTGGTACAACTTTTGATTTCTTTTGCTACAGTCATTCTACTTCTACTTGCAAGCCTCAGTATTTTGTGAGTTCCTCCAATTCCTTCTCTTCTATCCTGCTGTCTCCAGGTCCTGCTATGCCCATTATCCAGATTTTTTTGTCTTTCTTATCAACAGTTGTTAGGTCTGGGGTGCTGTATGGCAGGTACATAGTTCTCCATCTTTATATCAGCGGGGCATGCTCAACAGATTTAAGAAAAGTTCAATATTTCCCAAATAGCTTCTTGTCTGAAGGATTTCACCTACACTGATAATGCTTGCATTTGCAGAATCCACCTGTCCTTTTCATTTGAAACCGCCAATGTGTAAGCTTGACTTACAATATTATTTGTTGGCCTCTGACTTATTCAATTACTGCTATTTAGAAGGCCTGTTTGCTAGTGCAGCCTTTTGATTTCTTTGTTTATATTTAAAATGCCTCTGTTGACCCCAAGACCAGGTTTTCTGGGGCACTGTGAGAAGCCACCTAGCTGCAGGTTATGAGTGAACAAGCCATGGTTTGGCAAAATGGGAAAACATCTGGGTTTAAACTAAGATTTAAAAACCCTTCAACTCTCACAAAGCAGGAGACTGCAGAGTTTTTCAGCCACAGAAAGACTTTGACTAACAGGGGCAATCACAGTGGCAGAGCTCAATTGGCCAAGTACATGGCTGATTGAAAAGAAGTCAGTTGGGGGCAGATGTGCATTCCCCCCCCAAAAAAAGATTGACCTGTTTTTTCAAAACTTCTCCAAAGTCTGATTTTGTTTTTGCTTTCTCCATTTTGGCATTAGATGTCAGCCATAGAGACAATGACAGAGAAACTGGAGAGCTTTGCTGCCATGAAGACAGACACTGTGGGGGCTTCCTTGCCACCCCTTCCTCACCATCCATTCAACTTCCGGTCACCCCCTCCAACATTATCAGATCCCATTTTGCGGAAGGGTAAAGAACGTTACACCTGCAGGTAAGAATGGGGGCAGATGCAAGTTTGTACCAGGGATGGATTTGGGGCACAAATATAGAAGGAGAAGACAACCTAAATCAGGGGTGTCCAACCTTTAAAAGGTGTGGACTTCAACT
>JANHZU010001645.1:43977-63967 GCA_032468055.1 Acrochordus granulatus
CATGATGTACTCTGCATATAAGTTAAATAAGCAGGGTGACAATATACAGCCTTGCCATACTCCTTTTCCAATTTGGATCCAATCTGTCATTCCATGTCCAGTTCTAACTGTCCAACCATCCTAGGTTCTTTTAAATAGGATCATATTGAATAGTCAGAGTAGCAGGAAAGGAGATTTGACATACCTTCATTTCCAACCACACCACTTTTTCCATTCTTCCCGCATCCAGGTGTAAATATTGCGACCGGTCATTCAGCATTTCCTCCAACCTCCAGCGCCACGTCCGAAACATCCACAACAAGGAGAAACCCTTCAAATGCCATCTCTGCAATCGATGCTTTGGCCAGCAGACCAATCTGGACCGACACTTGAAAAAACATGAACATGAAAATGTTTCAGGTAACAGCGTCTTCAACATGGAAGCAGCACATTCAGATGTAATCAGAAATTTTCCTGTCATAGTCGCTAGTTCTATGTTTGTTATTCAGTAACAAAAACTTCTAAGGAGTTTTATAAAAATCACAACAGGCTGTTTTCACATTTCCATCCACCTCTTTCTTTCACATGTTACTGAAAATTAATCTTGTCCGCAAAAATTAAACATATTTTCTTTCCATGTTCCCTTCCCTAACTCTTTCAGCATTTAAGAAAAAGCAGTTAGGGATGTCCTCTCCTGGCTAGACTTCAACTGAGGGTATTAATATTTATTTGAGGATTACTTTTCAATGGTTTTCAACTTGCCCTACCTTATTTTTGGTTCTAAATTCTCTTAGCTGCCCTGAATCTTCACTCAAGCAAAAAATCAGGGGCAAACCAGCTGCCAAAGTCACTTAGATGAGATGGGCAGCCCTGCAAAGCAAATTAATAATAATAACAACAAGAATTTAAAATAAGCAGTCCAAAATGCAGTTTAGTGCATTTTTTGAGGACTCAGTGACCTTATTGTGCTCATAAGTCAAGGTCTACCTGCTTGCATTTTGTGTACATAAGAGTTTTGTGCATACTGTTATTATATTATTACTATTATTGTTATTCTGCAGAAAAGCAAGAGAGAAATCAAAATCAGTAAACTGTAGCAAATTTCTGCTACAGAAAATTATAATTTCTGCTGTGGGAGAGGGGCTGTACTGGATGATTTCAAGACCTTTTCCATGCCTTCCATTCTTTGAAATGGTTGTTTCTGCTGTCATTATTTCATAGCCACCAAGTTTCCAGTGCACTACTTCATGGCCATTGACTGTGTCTAAAGATAATCATTTTCCCCACCCTAAAAAATATTTACATTTGTCCTATCTGCTCCCAATATGCTTACAAAACCCCTATTTTGGATTTTTTTTCACCCAAAGTGCCACTTGGCATTCCTGTTCTGGGTTTTACAGGAATAGCAAAAGTTCTGTGAAACTCTACAGTTCTGTGAAACTCTACATATCCCTCGCCCGACATTCCCCATGTTAAAAATGGAATCATAGGATTGGAAGGTCTCTTTGGAGTCATCAAGTCCAGCCTCTTTCCTAGTCCTCCCACCATCCTGGACAGGTCAAACAAATGGTTGACTTCTCCTCTCCTTCATCCAAGGAGGATGGAATCTGTGTCTTCTGTCCTGTCCAGTCAGGAAAGAGAGACATCCACACATCAAAATAAAACCCATGTTGAGTTTTTAACAACTTCTTCCTCTTCTCCTCCTTCTCCTCCTCTTCCTTTTCCCCTCCTCCTTCTCCTCTCTCTCCTCCTCCTCCTCCTTTCTTTCTGTCTCCTCCTTCTCCTTCTTTTTCTTCTTCTCCTCTTCCAGTAAGCCAGCATGCCGGAGTCATTACAAACCACTTGGGGAACAACACCTCTTCGCCAGCCTCCGAATCAGACCACCATGCACTTTTAGATGAGAAAGAAGACTCCTATTTCTCTGAAATCAGAAACTTTATTGCAAACAGAGAGATGAACCAATCAACAGCTTTAGCAGAGAAAAGGTAGGTATGATCACCACCAAAGGTGTCATTTTAGGTTCCTCTCATCGTTTCAGTTGGCAAACTGGTTTCAGGTTCACAATTTGTTCCAAAGCGTATGTCGATTGGCATCTATCTCCAAACATTCCAGCTGCAGTTTTGCTTCATGCACAGCTTTTTGCAAATTACTTCCCTTTAATATATCCATCAGTTGAAATAATGAGTCCCACCAAGAAGGAGATATTATATTCCAGAATCAGTAGGAGAAGGGACATTAGATCATTTTGCTCTGATTTTTATGTTCTAAGAACATGACAAAACACACAGAGCATCACAGGGCCCAACCAAAACCCCTATTTATTCCCGCCTCCTGTTCCCACCATGGTCAAGTCAAGTAGATGTTTCTGAAGGTCTCTTTCGGCTTTCTTTCTCTTCCTGAGATGATATGGAACCATCACAACTAATATGATAGTTCTCTTTGCCTTGGACCTTTTTAAGAGAAACCTCTCCTGCCTTATTCAATCTGAGGAGAATCCACCTTCAAAATTTATTTCCAAACAGAAAAAATTATCTTCAATCTCCAGGAAATATCTCAATTGGATCTTCTCCAGATCCAGCTGCATTCAAACCAAGAACACATTGCCTTCAAAAGACAGTTCAGACTTTTGGACCTTACCCTCTCTTCTAACTTTTGTGGTCTCCCCCAACCAGGCCCGAAATCCAGAACACCGATGGCAGTGCCCAGGGCCATTGTCTTTCAAGTGACAAAGTAGAAGACGTCGATGAGGAAGAAGATGAACTGGAAGAGGAAGATGATGACAGTCTGACAGGGAAGTCTCAAGATGAGACAGTGTCACCAACTGCTGAGCCACAAGCAGGGTATGAAGATGAAGACGAAGAGGAGTCTGCATCCCTTACCATGAGCTTTAACCGTGCCCAGAGGTGGGTTTCAACTGTTTTGATGAGAGGGAGGAAACACCTGCTATTCTTTTCTCATTCCACACCCCAGGGAACCATGAATGGGTGATTTTGAGCTACCTAGACAGGTTTGTCCAACCTAGTCAACTTGAAGATGTGTGAATTTCAAGGAATTCTGGGATCTGAAGTCCACACATCTTCAAATTGCTAAGGTTAGACACCCTGGCCTAGAGCATTAACCATTCCCTTCATGAAAAAAAAGCTTGCTGATGTTTCTTCGGCTGCTGATCAACTCCAGGACTTCTCCATGGTCCTTGGAAAAGCCTCACCTATGTCCCCAGATCTCTGGGAGAACTTACGCATGCCTTGAGTGCTGGGGGATTTGCAACCACTGATTCTCAATTGTGTTATCTGGCACCCAGTGAGGAACAAATTCTTCCCTGAAAGGGGCAATCTTTTGTCCCTAGCGTTGCTTCTGCCTTGAATGATGCCACCTCTGGAGATGATCTGCACTGTAGACCCTTCTTAAATCCAGGGATGACAGAATCATCATCCCATCATGGGTCCATTCTGGAAGATGCCGAAACCTGACCAGTTCTGTCTGTGACACACTAAAGGCTAATAAAGAGCATATGAAGCCTTCTTTGTTTCAAGCCAAGAGGTGCTTCTGTGTTCCCACAATAGTGTTGACTTACAGCCATTTAGTGATTGTTCGAAGTTACAACAGCACTGAAAAAACTAATTTATGATTGATCCTTACACTTACAGTGATCACAGCATCCCCACAGTCACATGATCAAAATTTGGGCACTTAGCAACCAGCATGTATTTGCAATGGTTTGCAGCATCCCAAGGTCATGTGATTGCCATTTATGACTTTTCCAGCCAGCTTCTGAGAAGCAAAGTCAATGGGGGAAGTCAGATTTGCTTAACAACCACTTAACAACTGCAGTGGCTTACTCAACAACTGCGGCAAAAAAGGTTGTAAAACCTGGTACATCTCATTTAACAACTGCCTTGCTTAAAATGGAAATTCTGGTCCCAATTGTGGTCATAAGTCAAGAACTACCCATATTTTTTCCAAGTGGGCCTCCATAAGGTACCTCCTACTCAGTGTCTCAACTTTACATTCCTGGAACATACCAGTGGGAGGGATGCAGTCTCTTTTCATCTCACTTTGCGTAAGTTTGCCTTCAGTTGCCCTCAGCTGCTATTTAATTCAACTTTCGCTAGTTGACCACTTGCACTTGCATTTCACGGAGGGTCCAACTTTGAAGCATATCATCACCATTGGTTGGAAAAGAGCAGTGTGGGTCTATATTGCAAAAATATATATCTTTAAATCCTTGGAATATAAAATATTTTGATGCCAAGGGATGAGCTTAGCAGATACAAACCATCCATCCTGCAGTTATCCATTTGAACAAGTCAGAATGCCCGAACAGTGGCATGGAGAATTGCTAGAAGTGACACTCTTGTACAATCCAGGTTCACGCCCCTATGCCTGCCCCATGCTTTGTGACATTGTTGTGCAATGGCCATGTCTGTCTGCTTGCCTGTCCATTTATCCATCCATCCATCGGTCTGTCTACCTGCCTGTCTGTCTGTGTCGCTCATGTTCCTGTAGCTCATTTTGCATGAGGCTCTAAGGGGCCCCCATGGCATCTGCATCCCCGACTGTGTGTGCAGCCAGATGGAACTAACAGGTCACCCTGCTTTCCCCCTCCTGGTCCTTGGTACAGGTGTATTGAGGAGAACGAAGCCGGCTTGTTAGATTTGGAACAGATGTCGCAGTTTGGGAAGGGGCTGGATCTTCGCAAGGCCTCCGAGGAAGCTTTTGATGTTAAAGATGTCTATAATTCCACCTTAGATTCGGAGGCACTAAAACAAACTCTGTTCAGGCAGGCTAAAAATCAGGTAGGTAGATCCTGGGACTTTACCCTGAGTTTTGCAGCAAGAGTTGACCATTTTTCTTTCGGTCCACAAAGCACTGAGATTCTTAGCTTCCTTGCAAGCAATTTCAAGATTAAGAAGGTGCTGTGATCCCCACACCTCATGATAGAAGATATGGTCTAGCTTGAGGCCAAATGCACTGTTTTATCTCCAAAGTCTCCTAGGGATTGAATCTGGTTTATGGTTTCTAAGAGGCATCCATTTTTTGACTTTAACCTGGCTGCTCTTGAGAATTTCTTCTGAATTTCTCTTGAGGGTGTTTTCAACTCAACTGCTGCAAAATGCCCTTGCTGTTCTGTTGCTCCAAAATCTCCTCAGCTGTCCCAGTAGAAGTGTCCATGGACACTTCTCTTGGTTGTCCACTTCCATGGACAATCTCTTGGTTGCATCCCTCTTAAACCAATTCTGAGTCAATTAAATAACCTTGCTAAGCGATGGCAACTTTACAAAACAAGTTTCCATTGCCTTGGGGGTGGGGGACCCCATTTCTATTTCCTTTTCTGTTTAGAAAGAGAGATCATTTTCTGTTCCCATGCCTGTCTCTTGTCTTTCTTGTTATTTAAAATTAATATACCAAAGATATACTAACTCTTTATCAATGTTTTGCTGTTTGTGCCTTGTTTTGCAATCTCCAGCTTGCTTTAAGAAGAGAATGGGATTCCAAAATGCTTGTCCCTGCTTTGCCACCAGACAGTAATTTTCTTTGAGGGCATAAAGCAGCCATTTTCCTTTGATTTTGAAATTTTGTCTTGTGTATCTCAGGACTCTATGGGATATTTGTTCAGAAACATGTAGCTTTCACTTCTCCTGCAAGGAAGCCACCAATTGATTCTCCCTACTGCATAATCAGTACTTGGTTTTGGAGTTTTCTTTCTGCACCTTTCAAAAATAAAATAAAGTAAAATAAAATAAAAAAGTAAAATTAACTAAATTAAAAAAAGTAAATAGTAAAATAAAATCATTTGCTTTAAACCAGATTAGTTCCAGCTTCTGTAGCAACTGGTTCCAAATCACTGAAAGGTTTTACAAATACAGAGAAATTGCATGCCAGATTTCTTGGTGGTCAGCTCCTATTTAACAACTATCAGGCTAGAATGGGGTCCCTAACACCAAGTACTGGACCCCAAAATTGAAGTTTAATGGATATGTGCAAATTAAGCCAATTTTCTCCAACTTCAAGCAGAGTTAAAGTGTATTTTGCACACTGCAGTGCCCACAGTTTCCTGCCTTTGAGGATGATGAGAAATCCTCATCATCTGGAAATCCTCCCAACAGCTGGCAGGCTCCTCCCCCTGCATCTCCAATTCCTCCTGGATCTTGGAAATCCCGGTCCCAGATTCTGAAACAAA
Organism: Acrochordus granulatus; assembly: GCA_032468055.1. NCBI lineage: Eukaryota > Metazoa > Chordata > Lepidosauria > Squamata > Acrochordidae > Acrochordus > Acrochordus granulatus. Next base: position 50,138 of record JANHZU010001645.1, read on the forward strand.
GATTGGATCCTCTCCTGTTGACAACTCCCTTCACTTGCTCTGTTTTCTTCTGTGCTTCATAGGCTTACGCAATGATGTTGACCCTTACCGAGAACACCCCCTTCCATCCTTCCTCCCAGAACCCTCTGGATGCTTGGTTGAACATGGCTGGAGCCACTTCCGAGCCAGGAACCTTCAACTCCGTCGGCCACCTCTGAGAAGCTCAAGGAGGCGCCCTGCCAGGATCCCAGCAAGGAGGCCGAGGTGCCACCCGTTGGCCTCTCAGCCCTCCCAGCGAATGGAAGATTGGCAGAATAACCCTAAGGGCATGGCCCCTGGCAGGAGAAATCCACCATGGACAGCTCCCTTCCTCATCGGTCAAGCCCACCTAGCAGCCCCAGGACCTCATAGTGGCAAAATGTGAGCTTCCGGTGTGGGAAACTCCAGGTGCATTTGTGGGGGACCAACCCTGTCCTGACCCTCTCCATGTTATAGACCATGTTGCTGAGCCATCAAAGATGCACTTGTACACAGACCCCAACCCTTCTCCCCTTGAAGCCTCTCGGCCCACCTGTCCAGGACTGCTATGAAGATGATGACCTTCTAACTAAGACATTCTAATGGAGATCCCTGTGATGAGGACAATGTTGACTTTCTCTGCCCTATGTCATTCTCCTCACTTGAGATCCACGTGCATTCATCATACTCCCCTTTTCTCCAGGGTCTTCCTGTGAATTCCACATTTCTTGTGTCTAATGGACAATTTTCCAATCTTCAAATCCATGTTCTTCTTTCACGCCCTGTAATTCTTATTCCATGTCTGCCTGGTCTTCAACAGGCAGACTCTCTTTGCTGCTTCCCTTAGGTGGTGTCTTCTGAATTAAGAAGCCCCAAAGACCAGAGGGCTGGGCGAGTAGAAAGCTTATTTTAGGGGTCCACTGTCTAAATCAATCCTCTTCAATTGATCCCAAGTAAGTGAAGGCAAACTTGGTTTGGGAGGAGAAACTCAACAGATGCTGTACCAAACTTTGCCTTGTGATTTCTTAAATTTTCCTCCACCTGAAAAAGAGACTTTATTTTTCCCCCTTATTACCTGAGGGCTTAATAATTCCTTTTGAATTTTCCCTGGGAGATATTCTGGAGCAGGCTGGCAGTACTTATTTTAAATTTTCTTCCATATTTTTCCACCTCTGGCTGTCCATTCTCCCCTCTCTGATGCAAGTTTCAAGGAGGATTAATCCTGATAATCAGCAAGTATTCTGCAAAAATTCTCTTCTTCTTTGCAAAAAAAAAAAGAGAGACCAAATTGTCTTTCGTCCCACAAAACAGGGACTACTAGAGAAATATACAGTGTCATTTTTCTGGTTAGCACTCATTTCCACACCATTAATAAACGGTGGTTCATTAGAACTATACACTCTTTTATTTTCTTTCCTTCCTATCCAACATCATATTAGGTTCCATCTGGTTTTCTTTTTGTCACAGCCAAGAAGGTGCAAATAAATTTCAAATTTTGCTTGGGTCAATTTACACTTGTGAGTGTAATGTTGCACTTGGGAGTGTCATTTCTTAGCTCAGAGATCAATGCAACTCACAGCTAAAGGAGCAAGAAAATTTAATTTCATCAGGTATTCATATTTTTCTTCTATTTAAAAGGCAACCTTTCTTGTTAGACTCCAGATGTTAAGGACAGATGTAGAAAAATGATTTCAACAACTTTTCATTTTGTTGCATATTTTTGGCTGTGGTCTGAGGGGTTTTTTTCCTTTGAGATTTCCATATTTCTGGATTTTCAGATTTTTCCTCCCATGCCAGTTTTTGCAAAAGTGTTTTCTTGGTTCTAGTTCAAGATCTATGAGACCAAATTCTCTAGAATCAAATTCAGCCTCGGTTTTGCTGGGCTCAGTTCACCCCAAATTCAAACACTCCTAATGGATGTGATTAAAAAAGTGGCTCTGAAATTGTGCTGTTGAGTCCTCTCCAAAAACTTATAAATAAATGTCTGTGAATTCCAATCCCATGAATTAAACTCATGGTTTCATTGGTGTTAGCATTGGCAAAAAATAAACATGTCACTCTTAATCACTATGTCATCAACTATATAGGTAATCCTCACTTAATGACTGGTCACATAGTGACTGTTCGAAGTTATGATGGACACCCCTCAAAAAAAAGCTATTTACAACTCAGTTCTGGAGCTCCAATGGCTGAATACACACTCCACTGCAAAAAAGTCATAAATCGGGTCTGATCACATGAGTGCCTCAACTACAACCATGACACAAATTCATGGCTCCATTATGGTTGCAAGTTGAGGACTACATGTATAGCACAGAGATTTTCAGACTGCAGGTAAACGAGGACTAAATTTTGTACTCTCAAAATTTCCTTCTATTTTGCTTGGTAAGACTGATTTTTTTTAAGATGAGCTTTCTTCTAAGATGTTTGGAGAGCCCCAACCCAGAGTTTGAAAGACCCTTCTGATTTGGGGAAAAGTTGTGGTAACCAGGGATGAGATGGGATCACCAAATCATGGTTTCTTGGTAGTTTCACTTAAGACAGGAACTGGATGTGATGAAATGAGTACGTTAATTTGGATCAGCTTGGATCATTCCAATATGTAGGTCTACCTTGACTTTGGCCAGTCATACCCCATCATGCAAAGTCATATAACTGATCTGCTGTGGGCTTAGCACATGTGAACCCAACCACTTCTGATGGTTATTTGATCTCCAGGCCAACTATGCAGAAGAGTCAAAATTTGCAAACACTCACCATCCTACCCGTTTTGACCTCTGCAACTATGGCTTGTTCAACGAAACTAACCTTACCATGACATTTCACCCCAGCAACATTGGCACCCAACCATAACAGAGACACGTTCTACATTAAACCAAGGTTTAGCCTAAACAGCAAATACTAATTTTTGCCTTCTCTGTGAGATACTCTACCGAACACTTTGTACTGTCTTTTTAGTCTGTTTCTTTATACAAAATGGTGTGCATGTGTGTCTGTGTGTATCACCTTTGTTGCCTGTGGATTGATTCTGTCAAAGAAAATGTGTCTCACACCAGGCCTGTTTCTCAAGAGTGTCTATCAGTTCAGCTTTATTCCAGGTTAACAAACTTGGTTTTCCCCAATGGATCTTGAGAATTTTCATTTGGCTACAAATCTTTGAACAATTGTTAGCCTTTTTTTAGTTGAAAATACAAAATGAAAAGATACTTTGAAATTAAAATTTGCAGGGTTCCTCACACTATGGCAGAAAATTCTGTTGTCTTGTAGTATGACAATAATGCATTAAGTTCCTGAAATCAATTTTTTCTTGATAAGGGATAGGAAAAAGAAAGTAGGGAGATTTTTAAAAATTGAAAATGGCAAATAAGGTGGACTTTGGTGATGGCGCTTCAGAAATCTTCCTGAATTTAAGGTCCTTGGCTTTAAATTAATTCCAGCCCTCTTCAAGTAATTCATCTTTTTTTCTGAGGCATATTTGGAACTTTGACCAAATATTTGGTTAATTCTAGATTTCAACTTCTCACAAGTTCAGCCAATGGCCAGAAATTATGGAAGTTGTTGGCACCTAAAGGCATGGAAAATTTGGGAAGATCTTTGGCCCATCCCAAAAGCTCCTTTAAACCAAAATATAACCATGTTTACTGGCAGGAGGTTCCCAAAATCTTATTTCATCTTTCTTAACATCTGCATGCAAAATTTGCACTCTTCCAACTGTGCACCTTTAACAGCCAGAAGAATAAATGAAAATCAAGCCACCACCTTCTCATGCTGATAGGGTAGCATTGATGTTCCTCAGAAACGTAGGGTCATACCAGGGTTTGCTTGACCAAACTGTCTCCTAGAGATCTTGAGTGCTAAAACATGGCTGGATGTACCCAAGAAAAGAACAACCTCATATTCTGCCCCTACATTTCAGAAATGCCCAGAGAAAACATAGCTGCCTCTCTATTTGCCCAAGGAAGCTGAAAACCCCTGGAGATGCCTCTTCTCAACTCATCTTTAAGCTCCATCTGGGTAGAAAAAGTGGGCTGCCAACTTAGGAATGCTAACAATAAGAGATAATGGTCACATCTCCTAAGCATGTGATTTTGTATCCTTTTGGGGTTTTATACATTTGAAGTTTGAGCATTAAGAGGGATTAGCATCTTCCTTAATACTTTCAGAGAAGAGGCTTGGATAATTCAGACTTCTTGTTTAACAAAGCTTTTGTTGGTCTGTAAAACAAAGTTTTGTTTAAAAAGGTAAATTTTGCTTTAAATATTTGCAGTGTTCTGGTCCCAATTTTCTGTTTCTACCCCCATCTCCTGTTGCACATCCCAGCAATTTCAGAAAAGATGAATAACGCTGCTAGTAAAATAGGGAACAGATTCCTTAGCTGTGAAATTGTGATTTATTCTCATTTCTGAGATGCTTCCAGATGCTATCAAGTGGCCAACAAGCTAACAAATCTGCCTTGTTTTACAAGGGCCAATGTGGTGTTTGATAATTATGATTATTGGGGTGTTTTACAGGGTGATCGATTCCCCCCCTCCTTTTAATCTGTATATAACTTGTAATTTTTTTAAAAAAAGAAAAGAAATCCACCTTTTCTTATTTTATTTCTTCCTTGACAGTATTTTATTATATAAATATATAAATATATATATATATTTGTGTTAGATATCATTATTGTGCAGAAATGATTTTAATATAAGCACCTAAAAGGGACCCAACTGACATAAGACTCTTTTTTTTAATAGAACAGTGGATTCTCCACCCTTCAGTGTAATTTTGTCTATCCAGTTCACAGATACATTGAATTCTGTTATCATTTCCAAATAAGAATTCAGTGGCATTTGCTTTTAGAAATAAATGCACTATTTAGGGGGCTGTGTGGACCAAATTACATAAGAGAGCCCCCCTAGATCACAGAAGGGGCCATTCAGGAAACAAATCCTGATGGTCACCTTATTTTATGTTGGAGTCAAGGCTTATCTCAAGCATGCCATCTCATATTCCTAATTTTGGAAGGACTTATTTTGCCCATCAAGCAATTGATGGTTGTTCTGGTGGAATCCCAAAATTTGTCTGATGTGAAGTTGTGCACAAAGGGACATCTGGAGAGATGCCTAGAATAAGGAGAATTCCTTCTCCTGTTGTAGGTTTCTGAATCTCAGTTGGCCAGAATGGTGCATGGACATGCGACACATGCAACCCCCAACATAAAAAGCAAAATTAGGAGCCATTAAAAGAACTGTAACCTGACCATTTTTCCACTTTTACATGTTTCCAGTTGCTATAAGATCTACACCTTGATTATAAAAAATTAAGTTTTAACTTACTAGCTGATGAGCTGGTCAGTTAAAATGAGACCCTTTTGCATTATCTCCAGTTGAGGCCCCCAATGGAGAAAGCATACAGCGTTTTCCTTTTTAAAAAAGGAATATGACCATGGTCATTTCTCCATAGAAGAGATATTTTCTGTTTCTTCTTCTACAATGCTAGTTTCATCCCATCCTCCTTGTCATATATTCTGCTCAAGATTTAAAATCCAAAATACACTGCTATTTGTTCAGTTCATCAGAAGTACTTTCCACCTGAATTGTCTACCATGGAGATCAGTGAAGTTGTTCAACCTATCTGTTTTTCACAAGCAAGTTTGTACACTGTGCAAAAAAAAGTCACCTCTCATGCTTGGGAGACTATCAACACCTTCATAGAAGGACCGATGAGTGATACACTTTGAGACAATCCAGTATCAAATCCATTTGAGATGTTGTTGGATGCCAACAAAAAAGTGCACTTTTTTCACAATCTGCACTGAAAATTTTCTCTGACTTAGCCACATGTCAGGATTGATGAAGTTTCACCTGACTTGCAGCACACTATACCTTGCATGACTTTGTGGTCATCTGCTAGGGCCGGTCTTAGAAGAACCGCACACCTGGGCTATGGTGTCCAAAAGAGAGCCCAGAGATGCTGTGTACACCTATACATCTATCTATACAAAGTCCTGTATAGGAGAGAGTTTTGGAATTTTATTCTCTCATGGGCAAATAATTCCAATGTCAGTTATGGTGGACCAAAATAGATCCCATAGCATTGGAAGGATCCTACATTTGGAAGAAGATTTGGATGTCCACAACCTGTGTTGGCTCCCCCTAAGTGTGAATACTTCAGACTGATCATCCCAAGAGGAAACAAGGAGGGTCCTCCAGCATTTTCAGAATCTCAGTTCACATCTGCTCCATGGGCCAAAGTGAAGTCTGATGAGGTTCAACATCTCATCATCTGACAGTCCTCATCCTCATGTTGTTAACCATAGTTTTCAGCTTGCCCAGATGCCATGAAGTCATGTTCCAAACAATCCTATCTCACCAAGGAAGTGAGCCTAGGATGAAACAGTAAAAGGAATATTTACCAAGAAAACAAGCCATGATTTCAATTCTATCTGAAATGTACAAGAGAACTGACTTATTTTTGAGGCAACCTACTGATCAACTACACAATTGATCTCACCTTTTGTTTCGGTTGTGTTGAACTGCTCTTCAGTTCACAATTGAGTTGGAGAACTTTGCAGATGTTCTGCCAACTATTCAAGAAATGAAACCAACACTGTATCATGCCCTCCAAAAGACCAATCTTAGCCAAGGAGGCTCTTTTATTACCGTTGTGCCTTTTTGGACATTTTGCGTATCAATGGGTAAGAAAAATCTTTCTTCTGACCATTTCTTCTGCAGGTCCTATTAAGTCTTTAGTAAACTTGGGCAAATAAAAGTTTTGAGTAAAGTCTTTGAAATAAATTTTTTAAAAGCAGGGGGGAAATGCACTGAGTCTCCTTTCTTGGATTCCTAATTTGGAAATATTTATCTTGGGTTTCCAAACTTAATGAAAAGTTTTTCTAAGTTAGGGAAGCAGGTAAGGCATGTCCACCACTCCCCTCCTGATGAAAATTCAAAGAAATGAGTGATATGTCCTCACCAAACTCTGGTTCACAGCACAACATTTTTTTTCTCAGGAACACACCCACACACATCTACTTGCTGCTACTTTTCAACTTTTGCATAGCTCCCTAGCATTTGAAAGCAAGCAATCAAGGCAAAATCTCAATTTTTAATAGCAAGGAAGGGCTACAATCCCTGAATTTCAGAGCAGGACCCCACCTTCCCATAGTACTTAATTCATATCCTCCCAAAAGTGGCATTTAGCAGTGGCTGTAATTTAGAGTGGAGTGTTTGTGTTGCGTGCAAAGTATTCTAAAGTTTGATCATCTCCCAATTAGGCTGGGTTAAGTTCCAAAGACCATTCTGGAGGCCTTCAGGAGAAAAGTTGGAAGGGCACCCTTGCATATTTATTTCCAGGCCCAATCTTCCTTTGCTTCTGTCCATGGGCAGAAAATCTTTGTGATGGACCCACACCTGTACAAATTTAGCCTGTAAGAAAGGGGAAGACACCCCAAACTTACAAAAACACTGGAACACATTTCTGCCCAATGTACTGTGAGCTACTGACTTTTTAAAAAAATGCTGTATTTTTGTTTTTATGTGTTTATCATGGTCAGAGGGAGAGGGAAGAAGCTGTGTAGAAAATAAGCAAAATAAAGGAGCAATGCAAACTTTGCATTTCTGCGGATTTTAGATGGATATTTTTTGTTTGTTACATAATGGTCAGTAGCCTTCTTCATCAACCCATACTGTGATTTTAAAGAAGTTTTAACTGCATCACTTTTTTTTCATTTTCTCCCACTCCCTTTCTCTCTCTGCAATTTCTCTCCTTAAACCACTGGGTTTGTTTGTTTTTTAAAAAAGCGAGGCTTTTGTAGAAAACCTCTAATGGCAGCTTTGGTGTATCTAACTCATTTTCCAAAGTCAGTTTGTGGAACTGAGTTCAAAAGCAACTTCTCAATCTGAGCATCTTTGTCAATGTTAAATTTCTCTCTGCTACAAATCCTGGAGGGGTTTTTATCTTTCACACTGTTCTTGTTCAATTGATTAGGAATTTGGGGAAATTTGGGAGCTGCTATAAAAATTTGGGGTCTGATGAGAATATTTCAGGATTCTCAATAATTTCCATTCTCTGTCTTCAACATGCAAAGTTGTTTTTCATTTTAAAAAAGCAGATTGTCCACTGATTGCCTAACCAAAAAAATCATGATTTGTGTATCTGTTTTCCACTTTCCTTTTGCTGTTGCTGTATGCTTCAGCGACCAAGGAGATGTTATTTCCTTTTAGAACTGTATACTTTATTTCCTTTTCCCTCTTTTTTTAAAATCAATTGTAAATGCCTGGTTTTTGAAATAATGTTTTTAAAACATTACAAAAAAAAAGGTGCTAGTCCCTTAGCATTCTGGAGTGTACATTGCTTCTATACTGTTTATAAGTAAAAAGAAAAAAGAAAGAAAAAAAGAGCATGGCTTGTGTTTAGCAGTCTTTACTGTGTCTGTTGGTGATTTTATTTTCCCCAGTAGGTGCACTTAATGTATATGTGATAAGAGATTTCATTCTTTTTTATTTGTTTGTTTGTATGTTATTTCATTGGGGGATTTTTATTTCTATTTTTATTGTGTGTGTGTGTGTTCAGGGCTAGAAGCCTCCAACTGCCAACAAAAATTTTAAATAAATGGCAGTTATTAATTAATACAGAATTGTTTTGTTGGGAGCATCAATGAAATTGAAACACAGAAAAGCCAGTGGTGACCTGTAAAATATAATCAAAAGAAAAGACAGTTTTGCCAAACATTCACCTTGATGCTTGCAATAAGGAAAAAGAAAAAGAGAAATAATGTACTTGTGTAGAGAAATTCCTTGAAAAGAATCATGAGTAGAAAGCGCTGATTTTGCGATTCATACCGTAGAATAGAAATGTATACCAAATGTAATCTTCCCACTGCTACTATGGATTTATATATGAGATTGACATGCAATAAACCTGTCTGCTTTTTTTAAAGGATGCGCCCCGCATTTTCTTTCGATGGGTGTGCAAAGTCAATATCCTGAGCAATTAACAGAGGAGTAAAATACTAGGGTCTCTTTTGTTCAATTTTCCTCTTTTTCACTATTTTCCAGTGGGTGCACCCTAGGGTTTGATATTTTGTGGTTCAGCCCTTATATGCTCTTATCTCAGCTTGTGGGGGCTGACTGAAGTTTTCATTCAAAGCTTTGATCTTGGTTTCTTCTTCTGAATCCTTCTTAGGATCGGTTCGATAGGCCAGATCAAATCAGGAGTCCTCTGGATCAATTAAAAAAATCCCAGGGCTTTTCAGGGTACACCCGTGGATCAAACTGAATCTTTGACTGAAAGGTTGGTGCAATTTGAGTCCAAAATTCCAATTTCTTGTTCAAAAGAAAGCTATCTGAGGTGTATCTTCTTGAAAAATCAGGATTCTTTTAATTTCAGCATCCGGGATCTCTTCGAACTTTGCTTGTGGCAAAAAACTGTTCCTAACTTCTCGCATTGAAGCCTCCTGGTATTGAAAATGAAATCCAGGTAGGGCCTATTGGCCATCAACCCTGAGATGTCCCTGGTTTAGTCAGCTTAGCTTTCCATGGGAAATCCAACCACTGTGGCTGTGAACCATGGTTTAGGGATAGTGAATTTTCTTGCTGTTCAGCGCAGGAAGAAAAAAAAAGGGGGGGGTTGAGATGAAACTATGTAAAGTCTCACCAACACATGCCCACCTCTGGATGGCATCTGAGGACACCACCATTAAATAAAACCAATACTTTGGGAGGAAGAAGGAGGGATAAAATGTCCCAAGATCCATCGTTGCAGCATTTTTCAAGATTTTGGATGAAAAAGTGCAAAATGGTAGATAAAATCAAGCAGCTTTTAGTCTTTATGTGGCAGTAGCTGAACCCATGGCCAGGTGCCCGGGAGAATATTGTTCCAAAGGAGATTTTGAAGGTTGCTTGTTCTCAAGTTATTCTGTTTTATTTGGTGATTTCCCCTGATCAAGGTTCAATTTTAACTGGCATCACTCAGGCACATTTAATAAGATTTGGCCACATTTCTAGTGAGAAGCTGAAAAAGAAAAAAAAGAAAAGAGTAGATGACAGCATTTACACATTTCCGATGTGCACAGGCTACAATTTGTAGATCTGTAAGCGTCCGTTTGTGCAATTCACACATTCAGTCATCTGAACTCCTCTAGAAGACATTTTCGATATATTCACATCAAGGCAGTGCACACAGGTAGGCAGCAACAGAAATGCGATGGGGTCTTAAATTTTGTGGATGTTTCTGCCATCTTGACTTTTTTGACCCCTTCCTGCAGACACCCTGATGGAACAATGGACTCACCACAAATTATCTCAAAGGGCTTCAAGGCAAGGAAGCTCCTGTTTCTTGTAGGGTGCATTCCAACAAGGAAGTTTTATTTACTCTTTAGGCAAGTATGCTTTTTTAAAATTTAATTTTTATTTATTTTTATTTTAACAAAACAGCCCTTGATCTGAAAGAAAATAATTTTTTAAAAAAATAATCTACAAAAAATCTAAATTTTCTACTTATCAACAGCCACTGGTTTATCAATGAATGCACTACTAGAAAAGGAACAAGATTATTGTAAGAGACTGCAAAGTCTCTGCCACAATAACACGTATTGTTGCATCCTTCAGCAGAAAATATTACCTTTTCCAATATTTCTAAGGAGAAAACAGCTGGAATAATATTTTCCAATATTTCCAAAGGAAACAGCTGGAATAATATTACTTTTCCAGTTTCTTCTTTTAGCCACCCCCATGCTTAAAACAACCAAAATTCCTGAGAAAATCAAATTCCAAAGCTTTGGTGTATAATTTAACATTACATTAAAGGTCCTCCAGGAAATCTTACTTAAAGACATTAATATCCTCCAAAATGTTCAATTAATGTCCACACTGTAAGCAAACAACGCAAATCTTTTACTAGATTATTAAATTTAAATACTGTACTTTACTGAACAGTTTTCTTTTTTTCTTTAGCTGTTGGTAGCTTTGTCCGGCAGAGGGCACCCTAGTTTAAGAGTTAGAGGTGCCAGGTGTTGGTTTTTTTTTTCAAAATAACAAAATATGTGATGTTTGATAAGGACATGAATCATTTTTTTACACCACCCACTGCAGAGAAAATGTGTTCTGAAGATTGCAGCTGCTTTTCCGGATGTGAAATGGGTGCTGCTCGGAGGACTAACAACTTCCTAGCCATGATCAAAAACTATACTCATCTAAGTGGGGGAAAACAGTGTTTCTTTAGATCTGCTTGCCAAATAGTATCCCAAAAAAGTTTATGATGGACAGAGCAAGAATTTTTGTGAATGTAACTGTTCAGTTTGGATATGTTGCAATGAAAGTTGAGGTTAACTGAAATATGTTAAGTTTCCAGTCCTCTGCAAGTTTACCTGGAAAGACCCTCAGCTGAATTCAGCAGGCCTTCAGAGCTTCTCTGCCCCCAGGATCATGTGAGAAAGAACATGGCACGTAAGTCCAGATTGCTTAAGAAATTTAAGATTTATGATTAAATTATTAAGTAAAGCTTATTTCACGGCACAGACCCCCATTCTGTTGCTTCACCACAAGCTAGGAAGAAACTGTCCTTTTGAGGAAATATGAGTAAAATTCTTCACTCTTTCTCCAAAACTCTTTCTCTGTTAATAGATATAGAGGACACAGAGCCCAAATTAGCTCATTTTTTGCATTTTTACATTGCCTTGATCCAACAAAGCTGGGTAAGTTTGAAGTGGATCAGCACAAAACAAACCAACTTAACTCAAACCCAGCTTAGCAAGTTGTGTGAATGATAGTGTCAGATCTTGAGCTGACCTGCTTAAATGTTTTTAATCTACTGTTTTGCATATTTTTTTTAAAAAATAAACAAAATTCATATGGTGCACTCACATGGAATATGTCCTGATCCAGGGCTAGGAAACAACTCTCTTCCTTACTTTATGAAGGGGGACCACCAGGAAATGTCCAGATAACAACCAACTACAGGTACTCCTCAACTTACAGCTTACTACAATTAGGACCAAAATTTCCGTTGCTAAATAAAGCAGTTTTTAAGTGCATTGTACCCTATTTTGCAACCTTTTTTGCCACGATTTTTAAGCCAAACATTGCAATTAAGTGAATCATGTAGTCATTAAACAAATCCAGCTTCCCCATTGACTTTGCCAGAAGTTGGCTGAGAAAGTTTCAAATGATGGTCATGTGACCCCAGGATGCTGCAATAGAGGTAAATACATGCTGGTTATCAAGTGCCCAAATTTTGATTCTATGACTGAGGGAAGCTGCAAAGGTTGTGAGGATCAGTTGTAAGTTACTTTTTTCAGTGCCATTGTAACTTCAAATAGTTACTATACTCATGGCTGGAAGGGGAGAACTCCCATATTGTTCTGAAAAAAATTACCAGAGCTAGAATATTTCAGTCCTGGCTGTGTTGGATGTAGCACTCAGTTGACCTTGTCTGAGAATTAAACTACCAGTAGTATATCATTCCTGGGACAAGGACCACCAGGAAATCCCAACCCTGCAGGCAAGCTTGGGAGGTTACCTAGATCAAAATAAGTTACAAGAAATACAAGAAGGAAGAAATGGAGAGAGGGAAGGAGGAAAGAAAAGCCCAGAAATGGGGAAAAAATTTACAAGCTTTGAAAGAAACCTTTTCAAACCACATCTACCTATTGGCCCTGCCTAGACCTGCCTGCAAATTCTCCAAGCCGGAGTTAAAGATTTCTTTACCTTTTTTTAAAAAACGGGGGAGGCAGACAAATCAGTACAGTACAGGAAGACCAAGTGGCAAAACCCTTCCATGAGGCAAGACCTGGGAAGCCCTTCGTCTGCAAGCGGCACCCCCAAAGAGCCAATAGCAGTTGGGGGGCACAAAGCAAGCAATCTCCCCGTGCAAGGGTTGGTCCTCGCAGCGATCCGGGGGGCTGTTTTCCAGGAGCCCCACCACACCTGCGCCCTTCCTACACCTTGAGCTCGTCAAGTGAGCGGCAGCCGGTGCGACCCACTGGGGAGATCAATTACAATTGCTGGGGAGGGAGGGAAAAGAGGAGATCTACCGGATCTCCGGCTCCCAAAGATCTTCTGGACGCCCCGCCCACCCGGAAAGCGCTGGGAGGGCGCGAGCAGGTGTGCGGGGCTCGCCCTGCGCGCTCCCGGGCTTTGCGCTGCCAGCCAACGGAGGTGGATGGAGGCGCAGGTGAGCGCCCGGGCGCAGGGTTGGGGAAGCGCACCAGAGAGAGCAAACGGCCTCCAGATTTTGCTTAGAGGCGGGGGGGGATCCCTTTGGAAGAGGAGAAGAAGGAAGAGGAGGAGGAGCAGGCGGTGCCCAAGTGGGGTTTCAGGATGGAGGGAAGAAAACCTGCGCCTGCGAAATGCGCAAGCCTTGGGAATGTCCAACCACTTGGAAAAGGCGGCGGCTCATGTCGGGGTCCCAGTAAGTATGGCTTGGAAGCCCCCCTTTGCAGCCTTTCCTCCGAAGGGAATCAGGGGGCTTCCAACCTCCTTGGGGCGCCACCCCCGTAAATTCCATCCTAGAGGAAGTTTTTGGGAGGAATTCCCGGAGAGGGGCATGCGGGAAGATGCACAGCGATCCCACTGCAGGTCGCAGCTCCCCTTTGCACCGTTTGGGTCGTCCCGGGAAGAAATTGCAAGGGAATTCTCAAGCTCCCTGAGAATGAAGCAGAAAAACAGAAGCCGTTCCTGAAGGGGAGGAAGCTTTTTGAGAAATGGGAAGCAAGCTTTGGGCGTTCTTTGCATGCACAATGCAGCCGCCTTCAGCGAGCATACCAGGGCTGTCGTTTTTATCACTTGGGTTTGGTTTGTTGTCAGCTTCAGCCCTTGCCATGTACTAACCTGCCTGCCCCAAATCAAA